>APFE031122124.1:123592-155697 GCA_000404065.3 Pinus taeda
TTTCATAAAGGAAAATGAAAGTAGTCTTTACTTGTTTGTTTCTAAGATAGCTACCAGTCTTAGTGGGAATAACAGCTCTGAGTGGACACTATTCCCAGTAACAATATTTCCCTTGAGTTGTGGAACTTCTCCCTCCTTTTATGGATCCTTAACTCCCTCTCCTTCCCTATAAATGAGTTCCCTACTATCCAGAATTGGTTGGCTATTTGTTGGTTTCATTCTTATGTTGAAACTATGCCTAAATGCTTCCAATTTTGCTAAGGAGAAAGGAGTGCTTGAAGGTCTTGGCTAGGACTTGAAACTCATCCAAAGGAGGCTTCCAACATCAAGGCTTAAGTGGTTGTAAATTCTCCTTTATCATTCTATTTATAATACATTATATGTTTACTTTTCATAAGTGTGTCTATCATTACTCATTTAGTGTGATACTCCTTGATCTGTCACATAGTTTATGTTAGAATGAATTATGTTATGTGTGCTTTTGTCGTCTTTGTTTGATCTTCCTTCTAGGTATTCATCCACCATGACATAGAGAGGATTGAACTTGGAAGCAAGAATATTGAGAACTATATAAACAGGTGTTAGCATCAGAGTGATGTAGGTCACTTATCTTTCATTGTATTTTCTGATATAAACTAGGCAAGTTTGCATATATTTGTCTAGTTTGTTTTTAGATCCTCCCATATGACTAGAGGGATCATTTTTATCCGTAGAAAGGATTATCTGCACAAAAAAAATGCTGACTCCAATGGGGATATGATTGGAGATATGAGTGGAAGCTATTTGTTGCGAAGATGTTAAGAGATGGTTTCCAGTCTCATACCAGACAGGCAATTGGAAATGGGAGAGGAAAGCCATGGCTCGTGCTAAGTATTTGGATATTGTATACTCACAATCTGGCACATTGTATGAACTCCTACCTAGTACCCAATGACCTTCGACTGATCCTGCATCTTCCACACCTGCAGATACACCACCCATTGATGGTATCATTGGATTTGTAGCCCAGTGGTCTAGTAGTACCCTGACTACTTCTATGAAACGTAAATCTCCTCAGGTTGTTGCAACCTCCAATACTAGAGACAACACAAAGAATCCTGGTAAAAACTTAGAGGTAAATGTTGTCCAGTCTACTGCATCAGATAAATCCTCAGAAGGAAAGAAAAAGGGTAAAAGAAACACTAAGAAAGATACCCCCAAATAGAATTCCCAAAAACTGTCACCTCACGATTGATCAAAATGGAAGCCTACGTATACTTACCTTATTTGTGATGAAGATCATTACACTAACGATTTCCCTTGGTGTGCCAAAGTAATTTTTCTTCCTAAAGGAACCAGAAGGACACCATCTGTGCTGAAGGAACCTTTCCCATCTTAGTAGACACAAATGGTAGACCAACCCCATGCATAGACCTCTAGAAGCTCTCAAGTGTTCATGAGTGGCTCGGAACCTATTTTCATAGCCTCCAGATCAAAATGTTATCCACCTCCTAAAAGACCTATGGTGGAGAAACATGCCACTAGTATATCCTCTTCCTCCACTTCACCCAATTCCAATCCTCTCCATATCGAGAAACCTAGCACTGATTCCATAATCCCACCACCCCCTAAATGTGTTATTCCAAAATCATCTTATAATCCCAATGCATGAGCTTCCAAACACTACAATATTGTAGAAGCTTTGGCTCAAGCACCCTCGGCGATGTCAACTTTGGAAGTCCTTCAAGTGTGTCCATCACAAAAAAAGTATTTGCTATCCGCCATTGGAGGAATTGATCCCATGGATACTAGCTTGATCACTTTTGATATTGAAAATCATGTACCTTGCTTACCACCTCAACTTTCTTTTCTCATGCAAGTTGTTATCATGGGAAAGTCATTGGCTCCTTTCCTCTCAACCAGTCCCCAAATATTTTGGAAGCTTTTGATGGTAGAGGTTTCCAACAGTATGGTATTCTCAAATATTTACCCATTCATTTGAAAGGAAAACATGTGAATTTGGAAGTAGAGGTTGGTGACGTGAATCTCAATTATAACCTTCTACTTGGCTGAAGTTGGACTCACACAATGTTTTGTGTGGTCTCTTCACTTTTCTGTGTAATTTGTTTTTGCCACCAAGGGGAAATTGTCATAGTAGGCCATTTGTCCTTCTTTTCTTCTAAATATTCAACTGGTAATGTACCTTATGTTAGGAAAACTATCATTCCTTATGAAAGTGTCGAAGTAGATCTTTTCAATGACTCTGATTGAATGGGAACTTTTTCCATTCCTCCTACCAATTTTACCTCAGTTAACATGATCTTGTTTAGTGATGACCCTTCAATCATCCCTAGCCCTGATCAGATTGATAACTTTGGGGACACCATGCCAATTGGCCCCATCAAACAAGTTGTCCTCATGGCTTCCGCAACTTCATCTAAAATGAATGACAGATTGAGTATGGCTCTAGACTCATATTTAGTACCCCCTTGGCTTGGTTCCTCGAATTTTGATGATCCCTTGAATGATATTTTCCTTACCATCAAGAGCATCATTGAAGTCATGTCCCTTGAAGAAACCCCTTGGAATGGTAATCATCATCATTCCTCGTTTCTTTGTAGCCTTGGTGTGATTCCTACTTGTCTATATCCTTTAGTTTCTCCTACAACGACTGCTTCTTTTCAGACATCCATCTTAGATCATGGGGTGTTGTCTGAAGGAAACATATTAGAAACCATGCCCATCGACATCTTTGTTGAACCGAGGATAGTCGAAAACATTCACATATTATAATGGAAATCATCCTTAATATTGTGTATATACTTTGTACATTAGTGTGTGTTTCATTAGTGTGTAGTCTTTTGGTGTGATTGTTTGTGTTTTTTCAAACATGTTTCCCTTGCTTACCACATGTTCCACTTGGTTTGAAAATTTCAATGAACCCTATTTCTTATGTCGGTTTCATGAATGACACTTTCCGTAGTACACATAATTTTTCTTTCGTTGCATGGGCACTATTTTCTGCTAATGATGAGTTATTGAGTTTACATGGTATATGTTTAGGAAATACAACTAATAACATGGTTGAATATAGTGTGGTTATCAAACTATTGTCAAAATATATTACTCTTGGTATTAGGGCATTAGTTGTTAAATTTGATTCACAACTCATTGTTCTACAATTAAACAGATATTTTTCCATCAGGAGCCATAGAATTTTAAGGATGTATTTGCATATTCATCTCTTGGGAAGGAATTTTGATTACATCACATATCAACACATTCCAAGACATCTAAATACATTAACATATACATTATCTAACTATTTTTTAGATCAACATTTGCAGCATATGTAAAAATGAAAACCATGCCATTAATAGGAACATCATGTACATAGGGTAAAATGTGTGTGTGTATAGAGTTTGAAAAATGTTTATTACATCAAAAATCAAAATTTTTGTTATGAGACAAATGCCTTCTTGAGCCTAAATAAGTGTAGAAAATAAAATTGGAGACATGGATATTCGCCAACATGGCTCTCATGATAGTATGACAAAAATCTAGTAACTTGGCCCAATAACTGATGTAGTCTAGCTAACACTCCTGCGGTATGCCTATGATACTAGAGTGACACCTCATTAATAGTTGCATACTCTGGAATGCGTCTCTTCAAGGCCTCCAAGTTGCATCCCACCTCTACCACAGGATCGACTCCCTCCTCATAGGGTGCATCCTCAACCTACCGTGCCACCCTCCTTGCTATTAGATAAACCCCTAGAGGTCTCTTTGGTCCAACATCTACAAAATATCATAAGTTTCAATATAAATTCACATAATAAAAAACCATCAAAAAAATTGAAAAACTTCAAAAATAGTTCTTTACCTGAGTCAGTCCACTGTGCTCCAAGTGGAAGTGGGATATCGGGATCTCCCCGAAAATCTATACTGACATAGGACCAATCGTCTACCATGATGAGTTGTTGTCATAGCCATGCAAAGAACATTGGAGGATATTTTTTGACCACCTCCATGATGAGGCATCAACTCACCCCACCTGAGTAGTCATGGATCCCTGGGTCCAGGAGCTTCCACCTCTATCCACTGATACTTGAAAAATGGGACACGCTCTAGGAAGAATGTCACCAAGATCGATCCATAGCCAAACTGCTTAAGTCTCCTTATCTTGCATTTAGTGGACTGTTCCTTCATGTTGGCTAGTAATCCTTTGAACTAGTTAAAAATTGTAGGATTAAGACAATCTACAGCATATTGGAACTGAGACTTTCTTGCTTTGTACAGAGCCTAGGTCCCAACTACTCGGACTATAGTAAGTATAATTGTTCTCACTAGAAGGTTTGTGATAGTTTTGATATCAATATTCCCACTCTTTGTCTTGCGGGAACCTATGCAATGTCTAGCTATCAACATGTCAGTACTCTCTCCTCCAGTACGAGAACCAGATAGCTAAACTCATTGTCCCCTCCTAGAAAAACTGGTGATGAAATAGATGTCTGCAATTTGAGCTCTTTCTCTCTTATGATGAACATCTAACGGTCCACATTCCACCATCATACCAAGTGTTGCAGTAATTCCATCTGGGTTATGATCCCAGGGATACGGAATAATTTGAGTAGTCCACATTCCTGAAGATCCCTTATGCAATTTAGATCTTATGGTGTTTGATGGTCTTTTGCTTCATGACCTCTTTCCTTCCACTCAATAGCCATTTTCTCCAGCAAATACCCTGTGAAACATCAATGAATAGAGTTTTTATTAGCTCCTATGGAAGAAAATTTTCGAAACATTAAGTAATTTCATTCATTTATTGATTTTTCTTTATTTAGGGCACCAACACGTATGTTTATATTTTTTTCCACACTTCTAGTGTGATGGAACTATTAAGCTCAAGGAGAGCAGCATGGGTCTAATGAGTAAAACCTGCGTTGATCACCCTTAACATAAAAAATTTAAAGCCTCCCTTACTACCTATCCCATGGATGAAATCACTTGAAATACTATTAAAATGTAGAGGAAGGAAAAATATCTTACATGCAACCAATGGTTCATCGAACAGTGCCCTGGATCGGTAGCACTCCTTGCCTGAAGATTAGGGAGATTTGGGGTAAAATATGCTCTCCAAATTGCAAAATGGTAAATAGTATATTTTTTTTTTTAAGTTTATATAAGTTTTTTAAAGTATTATTACCATTTAGGGCATGTTTTACCTATATTTTAATATTTCTCTCGAAATGGGTAACGTTTGTTCACATGTTCAGTGATAGGTTATGGCTAGTTGGTGACGACAATTGATTTTGACTGAAGTATCATGTTTTGTTTTATCACTTTTTCGGACGTGAAAAATAAATGAGAAAGAAACCCACTTGGAGTAAACATTCATCTCTTTTGTGACTCTCAAACTATGAAAATATTTTCAAGTACTTGTCATTTCGAACTCGTTAAAGTAAATGAAATGACATCTACTCAATATAAGTTTAACCCTTTTCCGAACTGAGATAGACTAATGTATGAAAAAGGAAAACCTTGGTCACACATGGCTAAGAGGTTCTCTTGAATATTTTTTTCTACCTTTTTGGATTCAAGAGACTATCTATGAAAAGGGACCTCTGGAGTTTCCTTTTTGCCTCCTTTTCAAACTCTCTAAACATGAAAAATATGGCGAGTTACCCCTTCATTGGACTCGTAAAACTGAAATGGTGAAGGACTCATCACCATGATGAGACAGACTACTCCTTTCAAGGTCTCGTTAATTATACTAGGATGGATTCATCTGAAGGATGTTGGCTTGAGGGGGCTTGGAACCAAGCTCAGAGTTAGCTGCGCTAACTAGCAAAACCCTATACTACTGGTCCTTTCGGAAACAACCCGTGTAGTGGAGGATACAGTCTCACATGTGGCAGTATTGGGGGATGCTAGAACCAAGTTTCTACATCCAAAGGACTATGTGATGTGTTTATGTTACTCTTAGGGATTTACTTCAACCTTCGTGAACCCTAACCCTTAAAATCCAAAAATTACAGTAACTAACACTTAACATATTCAAAGCCTTCGTCAATTGTTCTAAAAATTCATAACATCATGTAAATAGATAGATCTACCCATTTCAAAAATCTATTAAGTACTTTTCATGGTAAATGGTATTAAAGAGAGAAAACATAATATAATTTTAGAAGTAAACAATAAAACACAGATACACAGATAATGCTCCAAAACAACCTTTATTATGCTTATATCTTCAATTACAGACTCTTCTAACCATACGCACACAGCTGTAGGGGCCTACACACTCAGTTGCAAAATTACAAAGCTATCCATGCACATAGCTGTAGGAGCCTTCCCCTTCACCTAAGTACAAAAAATAGACTCCTACCTCTTACTTAGATCATTCACTCATTGATAGACTGATATCTCCCATGACTCTCTATGATTCCTTTTACATCACTCTCTATTACAATACCATGGTTTGTGAACCATGATTGGGCCACAAAACAACTTAACTCTTAACAAAGTAAGGATATTTGAACTTCCTAAAGCCCATTTGACTCATATCAACCTACACACTCCACTCCTCAAAATGTGGAGACTTTACAATATTAAGAAAACTGTTATAAAATTTAACCCCAAGGGACCTTGTCCCAATAGGCCCCCAACAGAAAGTCGTGACTCATCCTGAATCACTATGTTGGTGTTGCCTCGATCTTCTCCTGCAGACCACCAAATTCTATCTTCAATTCTTGAAGATCTGCTAATCCTTACATAGTGGCCTAACAAACTTGCTCAACCGATTTCTTTGTTGTTGGACCTTTGACTTCAAGGCCCATAGTTCTTTGTTTCTGGTATATAGCCTTTAGTTTGCTCTGTACCATATGTATCAACTGGCTTGCCTCATTAGCCCAGGGCTACGTCCTTAAGGATATAATGGATGTCATCTCACGCCACTCATTGATCTGGGTCTGGATCAACTTTCCCTACTGCAGTCTGGTCAACCTTTGCACTTGTGCTAAGGTCCATGTTGTAGCTTTGATCTCATCAAAATATGCCTTTTTTTCTCACATATCTGCTTCTATTTTCTACAAGTGTGGATATTCCTGTAGTGAGGACCACATTTCCATGGTCTGTTCAAAAAATTGGCTAAAATCCCTGAATTAACCTTCAAGTGTAGTCACATCTTCTTTAATAGTAGCCTTGTGCTTCTCTCTAACTTCCAGAGGAGTAGTTGGTTGCAGCTTAAGCTGAAGCTCAAATACCTACAACTGTAGCTCAAATCGAACCTTGCCAATTTCCCCCTTTGATTCTTTCACTGTGGTAGCTAGCTTCTAGATCTTCTCTACGGAGGCTGCTTCTAGTGGAATCTAGAGCTCAGGAAGCTCACTACAGGCATGCGCTATTGCTGCTTCCAGTTGTTGACTATGCATAATGGACTCTTCGCATTATTTCAGCACCTATTCATTTTCCTTGAACATATGCTGGTTGTTGGTCTTTACTTCACTGATAACCAGTAATGCTCATTGTTCCCAAACCATGAGCTCATTTGATACTCCTTGATGCATCTCATTCAATGTCTGAATAGGGAACATCGCAAGGTTAAGGCTCAGATTCTTTAGATGTAATAAGGGTGCCCTGTATTGTGACTTAGAAATACTGATGTTCTTGGGGTCTTCTTCACCTTCTTTTGTGGTCACATTGTAGGATTCTAGAGCATGACACAGCTACATCCTCTAGTTTGGTTGTACCCATGTGACAGGTTCTTTAGGCATTTTGAATATTTCAACTTTGATCTGCTGTAGTGTTTCATCAATACCCTTAAATCCATCCTCAAAACTGAAAGTTAATAGAATACTTTCCTTCAGAACATCCCACTCTACAGTTCTGTGTCGCGGCTCTGTTTCTAAATACCAATTCATTGAAATAGTATCCAAAGTATCGCAGAATATGTGAACCCATTCTGGATGTGGTTCTTCTCCCCATGTTTTTGTCCATTGATGCAGATGCTCACACAAATCATCATTTCTTTTATATTTCTCACCAATGCGGGTATTGGTATACCCAAACCCCAACTTCATCATCTATTGATATTCCTTCCAACCTGCAAAGTTGTCCTTATGTGTACCCCACCAATTGGCAGCCGTAGCTCTTAGTGCAATGTCTAATTCCTAGAACCGATATTACTCTGGTACATCCCTTTCAAATTTATCTAGAAATACATTTGCATCTTCTAAACCATCATAATAAGAAACATTGTGTACCTTAGTGTATATACATCAGACTAACTTAGTAAGCATGTTGCATTGCAGCATCAATACCTCATGCAATTTGTTATGCCAGTGTTCAAGCTCAGCATCTAAATAGGATTTTTCCTTCTCCCAATTAATTCTCCCATCCATGTAGGGTTGATCCAATCCTCATCTCGCACAATAATCTTATAGATTTTCTCAATGTTGTCTTCATCATAATAATCTCGGATAGGTTTAGTATATCACACACCCTTGGTTTAATCCAATGGAACAATAACCCTTAGTTCCTTCTTCTCAAATGTCATCCTGTGGTTCTTCAGGCTGATGATTTCGTTCAGATCAAATTCGCAATCAATGTCAATTAGTGTTTGGTATGGATTACTATCATCCACTATTTCGATTACTTCAAAAACGGCTATGGCGTGCATTCCTTCAATATCCATGGTTACTCCATGTAGGAACCCCATTGGAATAATATTTTGTTTGTTCGCCACTCGCAGTTGGATTGGATACCACTGTAGTGTTGTCTTTTCCACTCTTTCTCGAGTTTGTTTTGGCAAAATATTTGCACTAGATCCTAAATCAAGGATTACCTAGTCCGTTTCAAATTCTCCAATATGGGCAGTTAATCTCATCCCCCGACTAGTCCTTTTCTTACCTTTGTCCACCTTATGCACTGCACATTGTTCAGATAGTGGATTACCCTTTCCACTGCAATTGTCTATCAACTCTTGTAGTCCCTCTACTGCTTTTACTCCCTTAGGAGCTTCATGCACGTATGTAACAAATATGTTAACAATGAAGGATCTGTTTCCTGTGTAGAATTGACTTCTTCAGGGTTCTCCTTATGTGTACTCTAAGCCTTTGATGTAGAATCTCCTGCATCCACAAAGCTCTTTTTCGCCTCCATAAAAGTATGCTTTGCCTTATTCAAATCGAATCCAACCTCCTTGTTAGTAGACTTGTGTACCCATTCATTTTCCTCTAGTTGTTTCCCTTTATCCTCCTCGGTAGCTATATCACTTTGTGTAATAATATTAGCACTAGATCCATCTTCGCACAGTTCAGATCTCACCATATGGATGTTCTGAGTAGGCTACTAGGTATGGGTCTTCTTTTCTTGTATTTTTGCGATGAGCACGAGACAATGTTTTATGACATGATCAATCTATTGACAATATTGACAACAGGGTGTTAGGGTCCTATAAATTATAGGATCTCAAGGTGATTGAGTATTTTGTATTTGTGATTTCATATTGTACATAAATTTCAATATTCAAATGATTTCCAAAAATATATGAAAAAGAAAATGAAAAGAGGGTATGTTAAGAAAATAAATAATAAAAAAAGGAAAATAAGAGTCCCACAAAAGAAAATAAAAAATAATATGGAAAGTGCTGCAAGTCAAAATGCCACCACTGATAAGTTAGTTCTTGTAGTTTATTTTCAAATAAGGTTGTGTGCAAACTATTTTTGAATGCCACAATGACCAGACTTTTGTTCAAACCATACAGTTTAATCATAATTGGACACATTTAAATTTTTGTTCAATAGGATAGTGAATGAAGATTTACCAAATAGTTTGATCTTGGTAAATCAATACCTAGGTAAATAAAATTGATTCAACAGTTTAACCTGAATCAATGGCGAAATAAGTGATAGGATAAGGTAGATTTTAATTAAAAAAAGTGATATGGGCTTGCTAGTTTAAATGCACCCTGCAAAGCAAGAAGAGAAAATGTTAGCTTAGAAAAATAATTAAATTAGAAAGGGTAGGTAGAAGCACAATGATGATTTCAGGAAAAGCATGAAAGTTTTATCCTAAGTTGAATTCCAAATATATTTTCATGCACAGAAAAAAGGTAAAGGGATTAAAGTTTTACTCTAAAATTTTGATATATCAAATAATATTTGGTATATTATCCCCTATCTTTAAAGTTTCACTAACCTGACACTATTACCTACTCATATTTTCATTCGCCTATCCCACTACACTTCAATCATACCAAATTTAATACTTTTCCCTACCCCAGCATACGCCCCATCACGTCACGATAATTCACCATCACCTTTACCATCATTTGCTCCCACCTCGTTTCATCCAATGACCCATCTTATGCTTCAAGCCCTGCTCACCATCCAAACTTTACCGTTGGGGGTGGGGGCATTCGAAATGGGTAGTATTCAAACCCGCGCTTACAACAACATGTCACCACCTCAGGATTTCGCACCCCCTGGCCGAAACCATTAACCACCCCCACTCCAAAAAGTAGTTTCTCTGCCAAGAGATACCACTGTCCTATCAATCACACTCCCACCAGTCACCCTTCGCCATGTCATCCATCCATTGCTCCACCAATCACACCCTCTCCCTCCAAAATTAATTTGTTAAGAAATTAAATTGCTTAACCATTAATCCAACATTCCCACGCCACCATCAATGGGAAAGCCAAAAAATTATAAAATCCTTTCTTTCACCCATTCACCGATTGTTGAGTTTATACACTTCCATTGCCATTGTCTTTATATAGGTGTGCCAGTCCAAACTGCAACAATTTCACCCTGCCGGGGATATTGCCAGCTAATTGAATTTCAGGCCAGTACCTTTCTTTTCTTATCTTCAAATCTCAATTCCTCTCTGCACACTGTAAGCATGTACCATCCAGATTTCACCATTGTTCTCAATTTAGCTAGTCATGCCTTTGAACGACAAGGGACAAGAGGAACCCATGAGTCCTCTGATCCAATCTCCCATCTTTTTTCACCAAATCCCTTTTGCAGACAAAGACTATAAAATTCATGAAAGCCTCTATGAACTTGATCTGTTTGAGATGTACTACTGGCTTGAGGACAATTTTATAGATAAATATGATGATATTCAAATGTGGGAATCCAATTTGCCCCACTACATTTTTCGATGTACCCACAAAACCCTTGAATTCATCAAGAAGTGTCATGCTTTCTATATACCTAGCCAAAGAGCTATTATTGCCCCTACTGGAGAAATTAAGTTCACTATCACTCCCCAAGCTATAGACCAAATGATGCAATCTCCTACAACATAGAATGCCAACCCTTTTTCTCATGAAGCACTTGTTGAATTATATCAAAAATTGGACTTTGCTAAAAGAGCCAAAACCCTTGAGCTTTTCTTGACTGGTCATGCCCCATTACCCAAGAAAAATCCTTCCTAACCATCCTCTATTTTCCCTAAGAGAGCCAATAAAATCATCATGGTCAACTCCTACTTCCTTATATATTACTAAAATTAGTGGGTAGATGAGGTAATAATAATATTTCTTTCCATTTTCTCTACAGATTCCAAGCCTTCCATCTTGTTCAACTTTTGCCAATATCTTGTAGATTTTATCCATGAACAGTTTTTCAAATTCCAAATGGAGGAAGTATTTAAATATGCTTATGTGTTAGTGTATATGTTATTATATATTCACATAGACAACCTCAAGCTTGCCTTGAAAAAGTTGGAAAAAGAAGAAAATCAGTAATCAGTCATCTTCTAGACTACGCTGGTAATGAAGGAAGAAAAGGAAAAACAATTCATAGAGATGTTTTTACGTCTAGCACTCAGTCTCCTAAGCAGTAGGTTAGAGCCAAGACTCTGTGAAGAAATTAGGATAATCTTGTAGTTATCAAACCAAGTCCAGATAGGGTATTGTTGCCTTTATCAGAATTACACATATATGAGGATATTTGGGTGTGAACTTTCCCCTTACAAGCTACCAAAATTCCTCCCAATGAGGATTTCTTCCTTAGAATACATTAGGCAAATGGTCAATTTTGATGAGAATTACTTTCTAGCTGCCAAGAAGAAATCCCAATTCAAAATCAAAACACAAATAGGGCCTTTTATTTGCAATAGTAGAGCAGCAGGGGAAGATGCAGACAAATTGCTGAAAAAAATGCAATCCAGTCTCAGTTTCACCTAGTCATATGATCCATTAGGGGTCATCTCCAAGTTAAGGGTAGATAACAAATCTACTGCTTATTTTCACACATCCAAACCAGAGATTGAAAAATATAAAAACTAGCTAGAATGGATTAAGGAACCTCTACAAGAGGCAGATGAGCAGTTGGTGTCATCTTCAACAGTACAAACTCATATCACATAGGAGAAAATAGAAAAGAAGAGCGAGCAAGAAGAGTCACCATCAGTGACTGAGATTTCTAGTGAAGGCTTCAAAATCATGTACAGAAAGAAGGCCAAGCTCAATTCCAAACTAAGCCTAAGAAAGGATTCAGGTGAAGAAAATATTATTACCACCAAAGAGGCACTTGTTTCCTCACTAGTAGGTGATCAGGCTACACTTTCTCCTACAACCTCAACAACTTCATGGGATCAACAACACGCCATGTAGACCAGAACATCTACCACAGGGGAGACATAAAAAAGTATATTTGATATTTTCAAGGAGATTAAAGTAAGAAATAGGGCCTTGAAGACCAGCACATATAATCAGATTTGGAAGCCGACTTCCAGTTCTTAAAACAAAGTGTTGTTAGCCTTTGACCAAATGGAGATGCACATGCATCTACTCTTACTAACGCTTCTATGAGTTTGTCTAAATTGTAGGTTACTTTAGCTAATGTCTAGTCACAATTGAAGATGACGAAAGTCTTTGCACTTGCCAAAGACAATAGGATCATAGCTTTGGAGGATTTAGTAATCAAAGTAGGATATGATCCTACAAATTTCAATGCTGCAGAAGAGCTCGTAATGAAGAATAACACTAACATAGAAGCATTAAGAAAGTAGATGAAATTACCGGCCACAGAAGACCCTCTAGCCAAAGACATTGAAGAGACAGAGTCACAGAAGGCAGACATGATGAAGCTCATCATGGAGCAGAGTGCACAGTTGAAACAAATGGAAACAGAGATGGATAAAATCATCAAAGAAAAGGAGCAAGCTTTGAGGATGTTTATTGTCCCTTTGCAAGTAGTGCCTTTTACAACAATTCCTACAGCTACATCTTCTACAACAAACACAAGGAATGGTGTAGATTAGTTGGCAAGTGCAGTGCAAAATATGTCTCTCCAAATAGAAGAAATCAAAATATTACAGGCTCAAGTCAATCTTCTATAATACGAGAGGGAAAAGACTAAAACTTTACATGCAGCAGAGCTACAAAGAGCTAAAAAACAGATAGAAGTATGGAGGAAATTAGCAACTGAGTCTTCTATTGGCCACACATTGGACCAAGTTAAAGAAATTATATGGAAAAGTATCATTGAAGAAATGGATGAAATCTGGCCATGTATCCAAATTATATTTGAACAGAAAGATTTGATTGAGAAATCCAATCAGGCTATTTCCATTATTAACAATGAATTGGGAGATATGCCTACCATAGCCAGCAACATCATAAAGTTTCTCAATTCCAAAAATAGATATGAGTTGGACGATTTTGGAATAGATGAAAAGACATAAACAATATTAGAAGTGAAGAAAGTTCTGATAAAGAAGAACCTGGTTGTGCGGATTACAAAAAAATGTCATAGATTGGAAATAGGAGTCAACAGATTTTTCACTAGAATAGAAGCATCAAACAAGAAGGGCATGCCTTCTTTATTTGTGATCAATGACGAACTGATGACCAGGGAAGATTATAAGAAGATTCTTAAAGAAATTGCAAATGATACTGCTAAGTCTTCCCACATTAAAGGTGTTATGACACAGAGAGATTTTTACGAAGCTATCAGCAACATGAGTTTCATCCAGCATGAGATAAAGCACATTGTTGTAGTAAAACCTACATTAGCTTGGTATATCGAGGTAGATGAGATATATCGCAAGGCAACAAAAATTACAATTCCAGATGAGGAGTAGTGGGATAAATTATGTGAATTCCAGGATTAAAGAAAAGGTCTACTTCACCATTGCAACACTCAAATAGTGGCCACTCAGAAACTGTTCTCCACGAAAGGAGTACCATATGTCCAGATCATTTCACCAATTCAACTCTTTTGGTCACATTATTTCATTATGTTATTTTGAAGTTAATAATAGAGTGCCATTTCGATGAGGCATTAATTGTAATAAATTTTGTAAATTATGTTTAAATACTTCATTCATTCGAAGTATTGAGGGTCAGTTCCTGATCATTGTAACTCTTTTTATAAAGCACTGTACTTTTTCCATGCTGTTGGAGCACCATTAATACAAATAATTTTCAAAAGATTCTTTTGTTACGATTTAATGGTGATGTTTTTCTTATTGTAATTGTTGTTTTTATGTTATTCTCTGTATGTTTATCATCTAAAATCTAAATGTAAAACAGGAGATGTGAAAAATAAGATATGGTAATTGAACAGCTTATTTGGACTGTTTTTACAATATGTATGTTTTCTTCTGAAGTCTGATTGAAAAATTCTTAAATTATTTTCCGTCAGTACTAAAACACACTTTTTCTCCATTTCATTATTCAATTTAAAAGATCCAGTAAATGTAACTAGCTTTCCATGTGATTACTCTTTTAAACATTTGATGTAGAACCCATCTTTATTTGACTCCATAGCCCAATGGAAAGAAAGTAGTTTGATCAGATCAACCAACCAAAGCAATCAAACAAAGTCAAACAAATAACCAAGCATAATCATAACTAGCCTAAAATCAACTTAAAAATCAAGCTAAATTATAAAGAGAGATCCCTCTCTAAAGCTGGTAGGGCTAGATCCCAGCTTCAAAATTGGTTTCATGTTGTCTAATATATTTACTCCCTTAACGTGAAAAATATAGAATGATAACATAGTGGCAACCATACTAGGGAATAATACATTTTAATCCAAAACATTATTATTCCCTGGTTTAAAATCAATATTTCAATAAGAAATTGTTGTATCAATATGAAATACATGATCTGATGTTGTTTTTTATAGATATATGCTAGATTATAGATTCTAATTTTGATTTTTGTATGATAATTTTTCATAGCCTTGGTTCCCAAAAGAATTTATACTAGATCTCATCTTGATCCCAACCCTACTAAAATTGCCAATGACGCTGAGAAACTAGTAAGAAAGAAAATCTCTACTAAGAATCAAGGTAGTAATAGTCCCTTGTCTAGATTCAATTCTCCTATGGAGAATAATCCTTTTTCAAGGTCTAATTCTCTCCGAGAAAAGTTTGAAACTTTACAAGACATAGAATTTGATTTGCCTTTTTAGAAAAGTTTTCTTAGATCAAAGTTTGAGGCTTTTATAGATAAAACTTTCATAGATAAATCCATACTGCAACCATATGTACCCCAAACCCAAGACCTTGAAATAGATCCTGATCTATAATCTTTACAGTAATTTGAAAAATTACAAGGTCTAGTTTCAGTGTTGGACCAACCTATCGAAGAAGCTTTTATTCAACAATTTGTTGAATTCTCTGCTTTGACTATTGCAACATTCTCTTTTTCTAGTCAATCTTCCCAATATGTATATTTATAGCCTCCCAGTCCTACTCATTCCATAGTTTCAACTTCCCTACCTCTGATTTCTCAAACTATTGACCCTACTATTCCTGTAGTCATCAAAACTGCACCTCCATTAGGTCGATCCTCAATTCAATCTACCAAGACAATTATGGTAGGAAGATATGTACCCTTGGTGTTACCAGGCTAGCTAAATGTTATGCCTACAGATTATCCATCCAAAATTGTGAACTTTGATAATACTGGCGCTAATACGGCCCAACAACATGTGGATAGGATGAATGATATTTTTGATCTCCAAGAAGTGGATGAAGCCGATGTTAAAATGAGATTGTTTGCCCAAAGCTTAGGAGGTGATGTCAAGAAGTGTTTTAGGGGTTTACTTGCATGAAGTATAGCCAACCTTGAAGCTTTCCATCAAACGTTTTTAGCTAGATGGGAGATCAATAAGAACCCACTTCAACTCCTAAACGAATAAAAAAGGTTAAAAAGAAAACCCAATGAAACTGTGGAAGAATATTGTGAAAAATTCAATACTATTTACAATGCCATTCCACAAGACATCAATCCCTCCCTTGGCCTAGCTCTGATTGATTTTGTAGATCGTTCTGATATAGACATGGAATATCAACTTAGAGAAAGAGACCCAGAAACTTTGGAAGAAATGGAAGCAAATGCAACTAAAGTTGAAGCTAACATCCTCACCAAAAAAGCAAAACAAAAGTTTGAACGCAGAGTAACCATAAAAGAAGAACCTTCTACTTCTGATGTTGACCATAAGTTTGATAACTTAGTCAAGGTAGTGAATCAAATTATGCAAAGAGTTAACATTAGTGGTCAGTCTCAAGCAAGCTAAAACCAAAATGTCTCACAAACTATAAACCAAAACTTTAGAAGAAATGTTCCCCAAATTAAACAAAGATAAGAAAAAGGAACAAACTAGTAGGTCCGACCTCCTTTTCAGGAAAATTACACAGATTATGAGGGGAAAATCGTGGAAGATTTGTATGATGATCAAATAACTTTGTTAGGGATAAGTGATGAGGAAACAATTTTCCTCACTCAAGAAAAGAAAGATATTTTTCTTATAGTCTAGACTAAAATGGATTATGAAGAGTCAGATGAATACAAATTAGGATTTGAAAATTCCATAATGTAATTACATAGGAAGTATAATATTAGGAGTAAGAAAAAGCAAGATACTGCCAATAAAAAGAATGTTGAAAATCCTGTCAGAAAGGTCTTTGATTCTAATTCTAAGAAAACTACTGAAAATGTTCGAAAAGAGATAGTAGAAGCTGTTATGAAAAAGACCATTTATACTTCTTTCAAAATTACTCAAACTAATATCCCTTCTACCACTCAACAAACAGAACTGGTCATAAAGTTAGATGCCTAGGTCGTATCAAAGACCCATGTGTTACTTTAGCCCAAATCCCTGCAAAAGGTCTATTGATGGATATAGTCATTGTAGACATTCCCCCTAAGTATGGCATGTTGTTTTCACGCTCATGGGGAGAAAAATTACAAGGAACCCTGCAAATGGACATGACTTATGCCACTATAACAGTGTTTAGACAACACAGAAGATTGTATAGGGAAACTTTAATGAAGTATATGGTCAATAGTCAAGAGAAACCACATAACTATCCTCTTTACTATGTTCATTCTAACCCGGACTCTTTCATTCTCTGTAATGATGGGGACATTAATGCACGGGTTACTAAAGCAGAAAATGATATTGATGAAAAACATGAAAATCAAACACTAATTGTGCAACAAAATACTGAAACTGAACCTTTTTGGAACATGAGCTTTGATGGCTCTTGTAGCAATGCAAGTTTAAGGGCAGGTGTTTGGGTGTCCAATTCAGGGACCAACCATGCAAAAGGTCATTCCTATAAACTCAATTTTCATTGCACCAATAAAATAGCAGAATATGAGGCCCTTCTTTTAGGATTTCAATTATTGAAAAGGTTAGGTGCTAAAAGAATTTTTTTTCATGGGGATTCTGAATTAATCATAAGACAGATCAAGGGAGAATGTGCTGCCAAACATCCTAGTTTGAGAGCTTGCAGAAATGTTGTGCTTGACTTTTTAGGACCTTTTGTAGAATATGATGTTAGCTAGCACATGTAAAATGCCTCATCCCAACAAACAATATACAATGGAGGTTAAACATCGTCCAACTCTACCTGACAATATGAGACATTGGTAGGTATTTGGAAGTGACAAACAAATCGAAAGTTTTTTGCAATCCAAGGATGAGTATGAAGAATACAACATAGATTTAGAGTGTGAAGTAGAAAATTAGATTGTTGAATATATTAGTAGAGTTATCTTGATGATTCTGATGTAGATATTTCAGTCAATAAAGATGTACATAAATTAGAATTGCATGAAATAGATCCATAAAAAAGAATAATTTGAAGTACTTCAGCTTAAGGATAATGTTCTGCCTAGGATTTTAGCTCCATTAGAAGAACTTTTCGATTTTAATGATGTGGCAAAAAAGCCAAAAATGGAACCCACAGGGGTAGACATAGAAGAATGCAATATAGGTAGTGAGCATAATCCCAAGATGATAAAACTCTCAAAATCCATTCCTATTATCACAAAACAATAATACACAAATCTTTTCAAAGAGTTCATAGATGTCTTTGCCTGGATTTATGAGGATATAAAAGCATATGACACTAGTATCATATGACATAGAATCCCAATCAAGGGAGATAAAAATACATTCAAACAAAAAATTTGTAGGATAAATCTCATCCTAATGCCTTTGTTTGAGAAAGAAGTAAAAAGGATGTATGATGCTAAAATTATACTTCCTCTTAGATACTCTAAATGGGTGTCTAGCATTGTACCTACAAGAAAGAAAAATAGAGAAATAAGATTGTGTATTGATTTCAGAAATATTAGTAAGGTATCCTTGAAAGGCAACTACCCCTTACCTAAAATGGATCATATACTGCAAAAGGTAGTAGGTTCTACTAGAATTTCCTTATTGGATGGTTTCTTAGGTTATAACCAAGTGTTAGTGCATCCTAATGATCAGGATAAAACTGCCTTCACTACAGCATGGGGCAGTTTCATGTATGTGAAAATTCCCTTTGGGGTAATGAATGCTGGAGCCATTTTCCAAAGAGCAATGGGTATTACCTTTGCTGATGAAATTGGTCGTTTTATTGTGATTTATCTAGATGACATTACTATCTATTATAAAATGGATGAGGAACATTTAGCACATCTGAGAAGAGTGTTTGAAAAATGTAGAAGGTTTGGCATCTCAATAAATCCTAAGAAGACATTGTTTGGCCTTGAGGAAAGAAAGATTCTTGGTCACATTATTCCCAAGGATGGAATCAGGATTGATCCCAGTAGAATTGAAGCAATATTAAAAATTAGTCATCCAAGGAATATCAAAGATCTTCAATCTTTTATTGGTAAAATCAATTTCCTAAGGATATTCATTCCTAACCTAGCAGGACTTCTTACAAACATAACAAACATGCTTAAAAAGGATTTTGAAATCAAGTGGAGTATTGAGGCTAAACAATTGTTTGACTTAGTTAAACAAGCATTGACCAAAGAACCAGTGTTAATCAGCCCAGACTTCACAAAAGACTTCATAATCTTCTCTTTTTCTTCTGAACACACTATTGCAGTAGTCTTATTACAAAAAAATAGTGAAGGCTTTGAACAACCTATTGCCTACTTTAGTAAAGCTTTAAGAGATGCATCTTTGAAATACAATATTATGGAAAAATAGGCTTTTTCATTGGTTAAAGCAATAAAATATTTTAGAGAATATATTTTGCATTCCCATATTATTGCTTTTGTACCTAATGTAGTGGTTAAGGACATTTTGACATAAAATGGACCTGATGGAAACTCAGGCAAATGGATTGTTGTCACTCTGGAGTATGACTTAGAAATCAAGCCCACCAAGTTAATCAAAGGTCAAGGACTAGCCAAATTGATGGCTGAGTCAAATTTCCATGCTTTGGACATTAAATTGATTGATTCATTAGACAATCATGAGGAACGGGTGACTCCACAAATTGATGAGGCATTTTTGCACTCACCATGGTATGAAGACTTGCTTTATGTTTTATTTAATTTGAATGATCCTCCTGGTTTGACAAAACAAAGGAAATATTTCTAAAGTTAAAAGTAGTTACATTTTGCATTATAGATAATTTCTTGTGTTGGAAAGATGTTGGGGGTATTTTACTTAAATTCTTGTTAAAGGATGATGTAGAAAACGTTATGTAGGAATTCCATGAAGGAGATTATGGTGGAAATCTTTATTGGAAAACCACTACCAATAAAATCCTTAGAGCTAGTTTCTACTAGCCTGCCCTTTTCCCTAACATTCACAAACAAGTCACCTCATGCCATAAATGCCAGATTTTTGATGGAAAGAGAAAATTGTTACCACTTCCATTAAATCCTATCTCTGTTAAAAGCCCTTTTCAGCAATGGGGATTGGACTTCATTGATGAAATTCATCCCTCTTCCTCTTCCCGACATAATAGGATTCTCAAAGCCACTGAATAATTTACCATATGGATAGAGGCCACCCCCTCTAGAGCTACTACTAATGTTGTCATTATTAAATTCCTTGAGACTAATATCCTCTCTGGATTTGGTTGCCCTAGAAAAATCATCATTGATCATGTTGCAGCCTTTAAATCTAAAAATATGGGCAAATTCTAGAATAAACACCACATTAGTTTGGGACATTCAACAGGTTATTACCCTTGGGGTAATGGGTTGGTTGAATCCTCAAATAAAATTTTTGTAAACATCATTAAAAAGCTGTTAGAAGACAACAAAAAGTCTTGGCATAACAAGTTGGTCAATGCACTTTGGGCTGATAGACTTACTACTAAAACATCAATTAGCATGTCACAAACCATTTGGTATATGGGATGGATGTAGCTTTTCCATCCTCCTTAGGAGTTCCATTCATGAAGATTATTCAAGAAGTGCAAGCTAAACCCAATGATGTACAAAGAAGGATTAATCAAACTATCCAATTGTAGCAGTCCAAGGAGGAAGTATACAACATGACCCAAGTTATTCAAGAAAATGCTAAAAAGATGTTTGACAAAAGAACAAAAGTTGATGACTTTAACATTGGGGACCAAGTCTTGAGATTGGATTCAAGGAGGGAAGACCAAGGAAAACATGGCAAGTGTGATAATCTTTGGAAAGGGCCATATATTGTCCATGCTTTCAGGGGAAATAATGTGTTATCACAAAATATAACCTTGATAGGCTGCTGATCGAGCAGACTTTGAGTAACTCTTTCAAACCAATCTTTTGGTTGAGGCTTAGCCTCCTCAACCTAAGAGGGCTCTCTCAATAGGTTTAAGATTTTCGATTAATAATTAGATGGCTAACTCTAGGAACAAAATGGACAAATGAATAACTGGTTGAATCAAAGATTAGCAAACATCTATTGGGCTATGGAGTCATAATGATCTTCAACAAAATGACATGATCAACAAAACATGGAAGTCAAGGCACTTAGAGTTTAGGTTTATAGATAAAACAATAACACAATGAAACAACACAGTTTACAAGCTTGTGGAGGAAGTTAGAGCATTTTCCAATGAATTCTAAGTATCACAAGCTCATACCACTACAAATAAGTAATTGAACAAGGCCATAAGAACATCAAACACATAAACTCCTTGTGAATCTGTTGATGCTTCGAAAATCACTGCATCAACATCAAGGAAAACCACCTGGTCTGGACCTTAAAGGCAACTCCTTTTCCATTTGGTGTGGTGGGTCCGACTAGATATAATGGGACTAGTTTCCCAATGATTTATGAATGGGATGGATAAGTGTCTAATTTTCTTATATCTAATGATAATGCTAACAGATTTATTCTAAAAATCAATAATGTAATGAACTAATCTATCCCGGGAAATCTCTGTCTTAGTGCAATTCTTAATGGTTTTTGGTTGAAAAGTAGGCATGTAGATGAGTCTACTTTTAAACAAAAAATATTCATTCATATGATAATTACTTTGTTCAAATAGTTGAACAAAGTAATAATTAAAACATTATTGCACTGATCTTTATATATCATTGACGCATATATAGATGAAAAATAATAATTCTTGAACATTCAATAGTGATAAGTAAAAGAAATTGTTGTAAGAACTTTATACATACGTCAATAATAGCAAAAATGAATGAATGCAGTTGACATAAAAGAATGAAGCAAAACATAGATAATAGTACCATATGTGTTTGAATCATTCCGACATGAATTTGCATTTGGATCCCACTCTCTAACTTAGAAATACTCTTATAGGAAGCAGTACTGCATATCAGACAAAAGTACTCTTCATTAAAAGCTCAAAATATAGGTCTAGTTTCATAAAAAATATATATATTGGAAGCACAATAGTGCAACCTTCAATCCAAGTCTTCATACAAAATTTTTAGGACCCCTTCTAAAAACATGAAAGGGTCTATAAATACTATCTAGACTAACTAACTATGAAATAAAAATGCTGTGAGCTGGTGTAACCAAATCACAAATACATGAAAATCTCCTCGAAATAGATATGCTTGCAGTTGGTAAGGATGGTTCATTATTTCGGCTGACTATCTTTTGGCTTGAGTTGGCATATGGCGAGCATATGTTGCAGTTCTAGAGGATGACTCATACGTGAATGCAACTGGGCAGTATAGGTGGCATTAGTAATTTCAAGAATCATGTAACCGATTGCATCAGTCAGGCATTTGATTATTGTTCTTTGACTATATGGTTTCACAAGGGAGAACCAAAAAGTTTCCCATGTTAATGTTTGGATGCTCGCGATTAATCTCTTCCTTTTTTCCAACCCATGCTTCCATGTCTGCTTGAATGCTTTGACTGATGGTAATTTCCCTGAGGTACATTCTGAAATTAAATTTGACAAATAAAGATTATTATTCATCAATTCCACTAAATTACCAGCCGCTGATCTACATCTCGATGTTGCCCTTTCTGCCTTCATCAGTTGAGTTTGCCATTGAAGGAACATGTTTTCCTTGTGTGATTCCAAAATTTGAGGCAGATTTGCGGCTTGTCCTTCCTTGGTTTCTTGTTAGGAAAGAAACTCTGTTAGTGTTTCATCTGCCTGCTCCAACTTTTGTCTGTCGTCAACCGACTTATCAATCATAGACGAGGAAATCTCATAGAAGGGAGGAACAAGAGAAATATTATTACATAACAAGTTCAACTGAGTAGATAGTGCCTTAGTAATTTGGAGAGCCTCTGATTTGAATTCTTCTACTTTAGGAAATTCCTTGAACCTTTTTATTTGCAATGACAATTGAGCGATCTGTTCATCTTTCGATTTGCTCAATTGTTCATTCATTGCCTTCAGCTTGTTCAATGCTTGAGATAGCTCTTTTTGCTTTTGAACTACATGTTGGTCTATCCTTTGTTTCTCTTTTAGCAATTGTTCATCTAATTTCTCGTTTGACTTCTTCTGTTCTGCTAACTGCTGCTCTAACTGCTCTATCCTCTATTTTTTTTCCTGTACCTATGTCTCCAGTGAGATGATTGCTTGATCCTTTTCTTTAAGAAAAAATCTGAATTCCAATGCCTTATCCATACTAGCTAATGTATATGCCCTGGCATACTGAGAGAGCTTAGTAAGATTTTTGGAAGGGTTGACATCCTCTCTCCATACCACATTAGTTATCTCCATTTGTGTAGGTAAAAGAGAAGATTGATCAAGTTTTCTCCTTTTCCTTTGTCTCTTTATTATAGCCCTATGCTTGGGGTTGTAGAAGACATCTAAGGGTGGTATTTCTTCTACATATAGAACAATCTCATCGGAAGGGTTCTCTAGAATCATTTCAACATCTGTCTAAGTCAAGGTTGGGCTGCTAGTTCCTTCAGATGGAACTGTATTAGTTGTTGTCTTTTGTCCAGTTATTATTTTGGGTATACTAAATCCCTGCAAGCTCTCAGTATTGCTGATAATTGAGTCAAACTGTTGCCATTCTTTGAGTAGTTTGGGATCAATATGAACATCTAAAGCAATAAGTTCACAACCCCTTTCTTATTATTGCTTTTGCTCTGGTGTTTTTTCTTTCTCAGGAACATTTTCCACTGTAGGAGCTTTCTCAACAGTTTTCTGTTAAACTTTGCTTGAATGGACTGTCGGGGTTGTGGCTAATAGGTCTAGAGGCAGAGTTTGCAACCTCTGGTCTCTAAGCATATTAAACGTTTCTAGCCCTTCATCTTGATACCTCATCCTGGGCAATGTTTTAACTTGAAATAATGATTCAGCTGAGGAAAATAAATCATCAAATTCATCAGCTTTATGATCAAACTTAGCAAGTTTGGCCTGAGATGTAACATTATAAGCAATCTGTCTTGGATCATATGGCCTATTAGGAATTGTGACCAGATTCAGCATCAGCATCTTTTCTGTCTCCTTCTTTGCATGCTTGTAGTCATGCAGAGTGAAATTGTCACACCGTAAAGGGAAGATTGGCCACATGTGCTTCTTTGAATCCTTAAGGGTTCTGGACGTCCCTTCTGCTATTATTTGGCAGGCCAACTCCCGAGCTAACAATTTATTAGGAACATACAAGGGAAGAACATGGGGTTTGGTAAGGCTATCAAAAGCCTTATATAAGTAAATTTATCCTCCCCAAACCAACTGCCTACTATTGTTAACTCAATTTCTGCTTCCGGGGATATCCTTGGAGTGGGTTTATTAAAATTAGAATAATATCTAGGGAGAATAAAACCATTGCAAATTTTATACAAATGATTTTTGTAATGTGCTTTCCATAACTGCTGGTGGTAAATATGGATTGGATTCGGATCTTGAGGAGTCCATTTCCACCCAAATATTGGATATTCAGAATTAAAGCAAATAGTATCCATAATATAAGCACTGTAATAGAACGGGGGAATAATCTGGGAAGTTTTATGTGCATTTGTTTTGTACTCTAAAATTGTCGTGGCTAGTTTATCGGACAAGATATTAGCCTAATCCATCACATAACCATTGATTGCATCTTCCATTAGGGGAACCATTCCTATGGTGAATTTGGCCGAATCATGTATTCCCCACGTCCTACACATCATAGCCCCGGCATAACAATAAGGGGAAGCCAAAGAGTCAACAAAGCACTTACCCAATGACTTATGCTTGTGCTTTTCAGGGAAATGTCTCCATTACTTTATCGGGGTTGACTCTGAATCATTTTCCTTTGCAAATGCCTCCAAGAACGCCTTGTTGTATTGCTTCTCAGGTTGAGGTAAGTGATACATCTTCCTGAGATCCTCCAGCTGGAATGAGCCAAATATCCTTCCATCAGTTGTGCAAAAGGTTCTATCTGAGACTGGAATTTTCTCCACCACCCATCTTACTACGTCGGTATATGGCAGGATTTTATCTCGCGCTGCTATTTTGTGTAGATAGGAACAGGCTAACTCTTTAAGAGTTCCTTATGATTTGTTAGTTGAATCAGTTGTGGCTTCCTCTGACAATTCCTCAGGCTCCTCTGCTTCTATTAGATTGTAAATGCTCTCCCAGCTAGTGTTTCCTAGACCAAGGCACGTCGTATTTGAGATTAATCCTTTTTTGCTAGGTATGGGATCTTTGACTTGATGAGTTGTTGCTATGGGAGTTGCTGCTGTGGACTTCTTTGATTTCTTACCCATTTTCTCTGGTTCTCTGGTTTCGGAATAATTCCACGCAAACAGTTGCAAACAGTGATACAGAGAAAATGCTGCTGCAAGCCAATATGATAATGAATTACGTTGATTGGCATAAAATAAAATATAGTTAAGGATTACCATGGATGAAATCCTTTGAATGATCCATCCTTAACTACAATATTGAATAGTCGTTTAAACTATCGATCATTATAAATAAAATCATAAATGCCCATCACATCGTCCATATGACGAATGATTATTTCAAGCGTGCCTTAGATTTTATTGATCGATGATTAACGATAAATCGTTGATCGGCAATCGGGAGTGCCAAAGGGAAGGCTTTTAAAACTTGCTTTAAATATCTCCAATCACCGAAAGGTGATACAATATAATGCATGCAAACTTCCTTTAATATATTTTATTTTCGATATGTGCGCCCAATTAATAGATCGCAGTCGGGATTTGGCATGGTCTTTCATATATTTATCATGTAACTCCGTCGAGTGCCGATTGCCGATTGCTAATTTGCTTTATCGTATCGGGAGTTTTTGGTTAGGCTTCTTCATAGGTCCCTTTATTGTTGACATGGCTGATTCGCTGATCGCCGATTACGATTAGCTTTATCGCATTGGAGGAATTGACGGGCTTCGCTTTATTGTGCATTGGCATTCGTTTTCCCCGATTTTCCAATAGCGATTACCTTTTTAGGTCGGAGGATTGGGTGATGTTGTTTTTTGTGTGTTTCCTTTAATATTGCGATATGCGATCTCCGATCGCTTTATCGCAATATAGAATGATTTTTCAATATTATAAAGGAACACTTTATTTATTATTTAAAAGGTTCTATAAAATGATTTATTTACATCAGGGCTTTTAACAAGGATTTTTCTTATCATGAGGTACATACCATTTTATTCACACATCTAACTAAGTTTATTTTTTTAAGGGACCCATTTCATATTAAGATTTTGTATAAAAGTTTGTATGAAATGGGGGGTTGTTGTACAACAAAACAATTGGCGATTCAGTGGGAGAAAAAGTTATCTCTGAAAAAATAATATAATACTTTAACTTCTTAATCTGAAAACCTTACTAGATAGAGAAAATATAATATAGCTAGGTAATTATAAATTCTAAATGCAATGAAAACTATTTTTGCTATTTCTTTCTCATCTCAAAATTAAATACATTCTAAGTTTTAAGTAAACCTTACTTGGTTGATAATGGCAAAACAAAAGACTTCTCTCGCCTAGGTTGTATAATGACTCCTTTGTCACGGGTAGAGCCACTGCTACCAGCAAATGTCCATAGTCTCGGCAGGGTTACCTTTTAACCATTTAATCATTCATTGTCCCATCCATTTCAGAGTATAATTTAAAAGAATGAATCCAAAAGACATGTTTCCACTTTTTTTGTATTTCATTTTGTTTTCCTTATTCATTTATTTTGTAAGATAAAATTCCATTGTCCTGGTTTGGTGGCCATCTATTTGACAATGCCATTCACTTGTTGTAATTTAACTGAACAAGCTGACTCGTGATGAGACCCCTTGTCTTATAACTATAAGTCATTACCCTGTTTTGGTATGCAGTATTGGTAATGTCAGTTGAACTAGTCTCCTATAAACATGATAAGCAGGCTTATGATAAGACCTCTTATCTTTTATATCAAATATATTTTAGAATTACACTCTGAAAAATCATAAACTTTGATGGATGGGGTGAATAATTTTCTCCTTAAGATAACATGGATGACAATTTTGAGACTTGAAGATGCTGGGCTTGAATCAGTTTTTGCTTTGTATTGATAACCAGTTTTAGGCTTCTAAAACTTTTAGAATGATTTACAATATTTTTAAGTTTTGAGAAGATTTTACAAAAATGAAAAGAGTTTTCAGAATTCAATGATACCTAATTTCCTAGAATTTTCTTTTCTTCAAGGCTTTTCATCTATCAAAAGTAAATATTAAGACTATTTTCTTTTGAGTAACTTTTTCAATATAGTAAAAACCAATGGAAGGCTACTTACAAGTTTTATTTCTTAAAACAAGAATAACTATAGAAATATAACTGGAAATTGAATATTTACAAAGTGAGAAGGGGTTACCTCCTCAATTGAGGAATTTTTTCAAAATAAGGCCATTGATAGGAAGAAAATCTCTCTTTCCTGATAGATCTTATAATATGAATGTAGATGGCCCTATCTTCTCACTGATTTGGAATGGTCCAAGCCACATTTTCTGAAACTTAGTGTGCTTTCCTTTATCCTCATGGGCATTGTTCCACTTCAAAACTAGATCACCAACTTATAAATGTTTTGAGCTTGCTGAAGTTGTATCAAAATAAGATTTGATAATTTGTTGATGCTTTGCATGTGTAATTTGGGCTTTCTCCATTTCTTCTTCTAGTTTTAGGATTTGGTCATGTCTTAATTGAATAGAAGATGAGGGATTTTCTTTAATAAATTGCACTAAGGCTAGTGATGGAAGTATTAAATTTGATGGTATGACAGCCTCCTTTCCATACACTAGATTAAATGGAGAAGTGCCTATTGAGGCCTTCTATGTTATTCGGTTTGCCCATAACGAAAATATCAAAGTCTTATGCCAGTTTTTATGATTATGTTCAATAGTTCTCTTAATGATTTTGATAAGATTTTAATTGATAGATTCTGCTAAACCATTACCCTGAGGGTAGTAGTTTGTCGAATATTTCAATTCGAATCCTCTTTTGATAGCAAATTCAACTATATAATTACCATAGAATTAAGATGCATTATAAAAAATAAGAGCGTTTGGGACACCAAACCTAGTAATGATGAACTGATCTATGAATTCAATGATTGCCTCAGAGTTCGCTATCTTCAAAGGGATTTCTTCCACCCACTTAGTAAAGTAATCGGTAGCTGTAAGGATATACCTATGTTGCATGGATGAATGTGGAATAATTTCTCCAATGATATCTAATCCCCATTGTTCAAAGGGTGTTCAATGTTGACTATTTGCAAAGAAAAAGCTGACTTCTTTTGTCTTCTGCTGGTAGTTTGACATGTTTGGCATTTCCTTACATATTCATGAGTATCTCTGAATAAAGTGGGCCAATAATACCCAGCATGAATGGTTTTGTGGGTTGTTGTATCAGCTCCAAAATGTCCTCCTGCCAGACCATCATGCAGTTCCTGCAAGACCTTTTGCATTTCAGGTTTTTCTAAGCATCTTAACAAAATTGAATCATAATTCCGTCTAAACAACACATCATCAACAATCATGAAATTCTTTGCCTTTAGCCTTATGGCACATTTATTTTTATAGGAAAGATTAGAAGGAGCATACCCATTTTTTAAATAGAATATCAAATTTGCATATTGGGATTCAGGATTGTTTGTACTTATCTCATTGATTTCTTCAACACTGTTTGTACCTTCATGTTCCTGAATATTAGAAGCTCCTTCTAACAACCTACAAAAACCTTGGCCTTTCACAATCTTTGCTGGTTTTATTTCCAAATCATATTCTTGTAATGTTGTGACCCAATTTGCCCTTTTTTCTCCCAATTCCCTTTGAACTAGTAATTGTCTTACTACTGAAAAAGGGACTATAACTTTTGTATGAGCTTTTAAGAGAAAGGGCCTGAAGTGTTTAATGGCTTTATATATAACAAAGGCTTGTTTTTCAACTTTGGAGTAATTGAGTTCATCACCTTGAAGGTTTGATCTATAAAATGAAATTGTTGCTTCCAAGTTTTGATTATTGATTTGTGTCAGCACTACTACATAAGATGAATCAGATGTGAGAGTATACAGAATAAAATGATTTGAAAAATCAGGAGTGTTTAATGTAGGAGCATTTATGATTACTTGCTTGATCGAATCAAAAGCTTCCTTTTTTATATGTCCCCATTTAAACACTGAATTCTTCTTAATCATCGTTTGTAATGGTAAAACAATCTATGAAAAATCTGGAACAAACCTTTTTACAAAATTAATTTTACCTAAAAATGATTGCATTGTCTTTTTATTATGTGGAAATGGAATCTCAGAAATCTCTTTGATTCTATCTAGATCAATATAAATACCATCCTTGAGACAATAAAACCCAAGAGCTTACCTTGGTGAAGAGCAAAAAATGACTTCTTAGGATTGAGTGAAATGCCATACCTTTTGCAGCGCTCAAAGATTTGTTTCAAATCATGTAGGTGATTTGATCATTTCTTAGAGAAAAAAGTAATGTCATCCAAGTAGAGAACTATTGATTTATTGATTAGGCCTTTGAATGCGATGTCCATTGCTCTTTGAAATGTAGCTCCAACATTGATTAATCTGAAAGGCATTTTTTGATAGACATAAGCTCCCCATTTGGTTCTGAAGGTAGTCTTAAGTCTGTCATTAGGGTGGACCAAAATTTGGTTATACCCTAAAAAACCGTCTAGGAAGGACATTAATTCAGAACCGGCCACCGAATGGAGAGTTTGCTCCATGGTAGGTAAAGGGAAGTTATCGTTTTGACTTACTTTATTAATATTTCTGAAATCAATACAAATTCTAATGTCACCATTTTTCTTCGTTATTGGCACCATGTTGGACACCCAATTTGAATGTCTAACAGGAAAAATTATCTTAGCTTTCAAGAGTTTATTTTGTTTAGCTTTTATTTGACTCTCTAAGTTAGGATGAATCGTCCTTAATTTTTGTCGTACTGGTTTTCCTTCAAATGTCATCGGAATTGTATGTTGTATGATAGATGTATCATACGTTTTCAGATCATCATATTTCCAAGCGAAGACATTTTTATATTTATGCAATAATTTGATAAATGCATTTATTTCTTCTGAAGTAAGTCCTAATCCCAAATTGATGTTTTGTGGATTCTCCTCAGTACCAAGGTTTATTAATTCAAATCTCAAAGTAGAACTTTGAAGCTTTGAATTAGTAACCTGTTTAAACCTATCTTTAATGTCATAAAGCTCTTCAAGTTTGACCACTGGTTTGGGTATTGAGTTTTCTTCAAGCTTTTCCTTCATTTGAAGATCATGCTCACTTTCATCAATAATTTGATCATCATAGGACTTATCAGAAGTTAAGAAATTTAAAATGTCATCATCATGATTGAATACTCGCCAGTTAGTGACATTGTCAGGAATCGATGGCCTGAAAATTAATTCTACTGAAAACCTATCGGGGCTGTAATCTTCAGATGGCAGGAGTTTAGAAGCAACATTAGCTAGCAAATCTACTATTGCATTCTGAGATCTCAAGATGGGAGAAATATTAAATGCTAGAAAATGAGACACAAGGTCTTGCACCAAGGATTGATAATGTTTAAGGTGGCTAGAAAGACAATGTATAGTATTTCTGACTTGTCTTATAACAACTTCAGAGTCACAAAACACTTTCAAATATTGAATTTTAAGACCGATGGATTTATAAAGTCCTTGAATCAAGGCTTCATATTCATCAGTATTGTTTGCGCATTCAAATTCTAATCTGTATGATAACATGGTCTTTTCTCCCTCATGACTAACTAAAATACATCATACCCCTGCACCTTCATTAGATTTAGACCCATCAAAGTATAATGACCAAAACAAAGGTTCATCTACAGCTTTATTTAGAGTTTCTTCAGCAATTTTAACACACCTTGATGTATCTGTTTGGGAGAAATTTTCAATTTGAGATGTGAAACTATTAATTGAAAAAGGTGATGATTGAGCAGTAAAATTTCCAAAGAATGATTCAGATGAATAGTTACCCAAAATGTTGTGTTGAATGCTATTGGTTGGTTTTCTTGCTCAAACTCAGTAACAGTATGATTCATATGTTTCTCCCGGTCTATCTTGATCTGATTTGGCTTTCCTTTATAGGGCAGCCACATATGCGACCAATCGGTGGAAATGTAACCATGAAATTTCTCAGACTAGTCTCTACTTAAAATCAAACCATAAAACTCAGGAATATCAATGATTAAAATATCAATTCTTTGAACAACTCTTGGGTCAGCTGATAACCTGATGGTAACTTAATTGATTTCTCCTAATACTTGAACCTTAGTTCTATCCAACTGGACAATATGTATTGCAGACTTTTGGGGTTCAATATGCAGTTTAGAACAAACTGAAGCTGGCATTATATTTGAAGAAGCCCTTGAATCTATCAAACAATTGTGCATATTTCTATTATAAATCTCATAGGTCAAGAGAAAAGGACGAGTATGGGAATTTGATCTATCTCCGATTAGAACAGCATCATAGCTTCTACCCTACCAGGAGGTGGTTTACCTGTTTCATTAGCAGCTTTGGACAATACAACATTTGGAAGAGGAGAAGAAGGTACTACATCTAACTCCTTAAGCAGCGATTTTTGTTGATGCTTGAGTTTACTAAGCTCAAACATTGTGATGTTTGCCTTTGTTTTCTTCATGTCTTCAATAATGTTGTAATCCATAGAGTCTGTAACTACTAACGTTTTAGATGTTGAAGGTGGATTTGAAGCTGATGGCTGATTTTGAGAAGGTACCGATGTAGACTTTTTTTGTGGGAAATTTTTCTTTAGTAGTGGTGCTTGTATTCCTTTTCTTCTAAGTTATTTGAACGGGGTTAGTAGTAACTTTACTCCTGGTAGTTACAGGGAAAGCTTCCTATTCATTTTCTGTATCAGAATTAGGCAAGACAAAGTCCCACATTCCATGACATTCTATAGTTTCTTCCTTAGTCTCTTCAGATGATAAGACTGTCTCTT
>APFE031122124.1:158178-174527 GCA_000404065.3 Pinus taeda
TGAAATGGATGATGATGATGAGAAAGTTTCACTATCAGATCCTTCAGTTGTTTTCCTTGCCCATTTCCTTTTAGGCAAAGGTAACTTAGTAGGTTCAATACCAAGCTTTTCACTCTGAAGTCTGGTGAGAGGGTGAGAAGGAATGAATTGCGAAGTTACACTGCCTTGAGATACCTCAGATTTCTGTGGAGATATTGAAAATCCTTGAAGTTTGTAGATGAGAGATTGTACTTCAGCAGATTCTGAAGTTAACTTTTATGAGATATTTTGGGGTTGAGAACTGGTCATTGTCTCTTCTACTTCTCACTTGGAAACTAGAGTTCCAGCCTACAAGGGAGAAGTCGGAGGTGAGGTGAAGGGAGATTTACTCTCGGAATGGGTTGTAGATTTGGTTTTGCTCACAATTCACAGTTCATGCCCTCCTTCTAGGGCCAAAAATGTTGATTCTTTGAAAATCGCTGCATCAACATCGGGGAAAACCACTCGGTCTGGACCTTAAAAGCAACTCCTTTTCCATTTGATGTGGTGGCTCCGACTGGATATAATGGGACCAGTTTTCCAATGATTTATGAATGGGATGGATAAGTGTCTAATTTACTTATAATGAAAGTGCTAAAAGATTTATTCTAAAATTCAATAATGTAATTAACTAATCTATCCCGGGAAATCTCTGTCTTAGTGTAATTCCTAATGGTTTTTGATTGAAAAGTAGGCATGTAGATGACTCTACTTTTAAACAAAAATATTCATTCATATGATAATTACTTTGTTCAAATAGTTGAACAGAGTAATAATAAAAACATTATTGCACTGATCTTTATATATCATTGACGCATATATAGATGAAAAATAACAATTCTTGAAAATTCAATAGTGATAAGTAAAAGAGATTGTTGTAAGAACTTTATACATACATCAATAATAGAAAAAATGAATGAATGCTAGTTCACATAAAAGAATGAAGCAAAACATAGATAATAGTACCATATGCGTTTGAATCGTTCCGACATGAATTTGCATTTGGATCCCACTCTTTAACTTAGAAATACTCTTATAGGAAGTAGAACTGCATATCTGACAAAAGTACTCTTCATTAAAAGCTTAGAATACAAGTCTAGTTTCATAAAAAAATATATATTGGAAGCACAATAGTGCAACTTTCAATTCAAGTCTTCATACAAAACTTTTAGGACCCCTTCTAAAAACATGAACGGGTCTATAAATACTATCTAGACTAACTAACTATGAAATAAAAATGTTGTGAGCTGGTGTAACCAAATCACAAATACATGAAAATCTCCCCGAAATAGATATGCTTGCAGTCGGTAAGGATGGTTCATTGTTTCGGATGACTATCTTTTGGCTTGAACTGGCATATGGCGAGCATCTATTGCAATTCTGGAGGATGACTCATACGTGAATGCAGTTGGCAGTATAGGTGGCATTAGTAATTTCAGGAACCATGTAACTGATTGCATCGGTTTGGCATTTGATTGTTGTTCTTTGACTATATCGTTTCACAAGGAAGAACCAAAAAGTTTCCCATGTTAATGTTTGGATGCCTGTGATTAATCTCTGCCTTTTTTCCAGCTCCTGCTTCCATGTCTGCTCCAATGATTTGACTCATGGTAATTTCCCTGGGGTACATTCTGAAATTAAATTTGACAAATAAAGAGTATTATTAATCAATTCCACTAAATTACCAGTCATCGATCTACATCTCGATGTTTCCCTTTCTACCTTCATCAGTTGAGTTTGCCATTCAAGGAACAAGATTTCCTTGTGTGATTCCAAAATTTGAGGCAGATTTATGGCTTGTCCTTCCTTGGTTTCTTGCTAGGAAAGAAACTATGTTAATGTTTCATCTGCCTGCTCCAACTTTTGTGTGTCATCAACCGACTTATCAATCATAGATGAGGAAATCTCACAGAAGGGAGGAACAACAGAAATATTATTACATAACAAATTCAACTGAGTAGATAGTGCCTTAGTAATTTGGGGAGCCTCTGATTCGAATTCCTCCACTTTAGGAAATTCCTTGAACCTTTCTATTTGCAATGACAATATAGTGATCTGTTCATCTTTCGATTTGCTCAATTTTTCATTCATTGTCTTCAGCTTGCTCAATGCTTGAGATAGCTCTTTTTGCTTTTGAACTGCATGTTGGTCTATCCTCTGTTTCTCTTTTAGCAATTGTTCATTTCATTGCTCGTTTGACTGCTTCTATACTGCTAACTGCTGCTCTAACTGCTCTATCCTCTGTTGTTTTTCCTGTACCTATGTCTCCAGTGAGATGATGGCTTGATCCTTTTCTTTAAGTAAATTGATGACTTCTGATGCCTTATCCATAGTAGCTAATGTATATGCCCCGACATACTGAGAGAGATTAGTAATATCTTTAGAAGTGTTGACTTCCTCTCTCCATACCACATTAGTTATCTCCATCTGTGTAGGTAAAAGAGAAGATTGATTAAGTTTTCTCTTTTTCCTTTGTCTCTTTATTACAGCCCTATGCTTGGGGCTGTAGAAGACATCTAAGGGTGGCATTTCTTCTACACGTAGTACAATCTCATCGGAAGGGTTCTCTAGAATCATTTCAACATCTGTCTGAGTCACGGGTGGGCTGCTAGTTCCTTCAGATGGAACTGTATTAGTTTTTGTCTTCTGTCTAGTTGTTATTTTGGGTGTACTAAATCCCTGCAAGCTCTCAGTATTGTTGATACTTCAGTCAAACTGTTGCCATTATTTGAGTAGTTTGGGATCAATGTGAACATTTGAATGAATAAGTTCACCACCCTTTTCTTGTTCTTGCTCCTGCTCTGGTGTATTTTCTTTCTTAGGAACTTTTTCCACTGCAAGAGCTTTGTCAACAGTTTGCTGCTCAGCTTTTCTTGACTAGATTGTCGGGGTTGTGGCTAATAGGTCTAGAGGCAGAGTTTGCAACCTTTGGTCTCTAAGAAAATTAAACGTTTCTAGCCCTTCATCTTGATACCTCATCCTAGGTAATGTTTTAACTTGAAATAATGATTCAGCTGAGGAAAATAAGTCATCAAATTCATCAGCTTTATGATCAAACTTAGCAAGTTTGGCCTGAGATGTGACATTATAAGCAACCTGTCTTGGATCATATGGCCTGTTAGGAATTGTGACCAGATTCAGCATTATCATCTTTTTTGTCTCCTTCTCTACACGCTTGTAGTCATGCAAAGTGAAAATGCCACACCGAAAAGGGAAGATTGGCCACATGTGCTTCTTTAAATCCTTAAGGGTTCTGGATGTCCCTTCTACTATTATTTGGTAGGCCAACTCTCGAGCTAAAAATTTATCAGGAACATACAAGGGAAGAACATGGGGTTTTGTAAGGCTACCAAAAAGCCTTATATAAGTAAATTTCTCCTCCCCAAACCAACTGCCTATTGTTGTTAAATCAATCTATGCTTCGGGGGATATCCTTGGAGCAGGTTTATTAAAAATAGAATAATATACGAGGATAATAAAACCATTGCAAATTTTATACAAATGATTTTTGTAATGCGCCTTCCATAATTGCCGGTGGTAAATATGGATTGGATTTAGGTCTTGAGGAGTCCATTTCCTTCCAAGTATTGGATATTCAAAATTAAAGCAAACAATATCCATAATATAAGCATTGTAATAGAACAGGGGAATAATCCGGGAAGTTTTATGTGCATTTGTTCTGTACTCTAAAATTGTTGTGGCTAGTTTATCGGACAAGATATTAGCCCAATCCATCACATAACCGTTGATTGCAGCTTCCATTAGGGGAACCATTTCTATGGTGAATTTGGCCGAATCATGTATTCCCCACATCCTACACATCATAGCCCCGACATGACAATAAGGGGAAGCCAATGAGTCAATAGAGTACTTACCCGATGACTCGTGCTTGTGATTTTTGGGGAAATATCTCCATTGCTTTATCGGGGCTGACTCTAAATCGTTCTCCTTTGCAAATGCCTCCAAGAATGCCTTGTTGTATTGCTTCTTAGGTTGAGGTAAGTGATACATATTCCTGAGATCCTTTGGCTAGAATGAGCCAAATATCCTTCCATCAGCTGTGCAAAAGGTTCTATCCAAGACTGGAATTTTCTCCACCACCCATCTTACTATGTTGGTATATGGCAGGATTTTAGCTCACGCTTCTATTCTGTGTAGATAGGAACAGGTTAACTCTTTAAGAGTTCCTTCTGTTTTGTTAGTTGAAACAATTGTGGCTTCGTCTGACAATTCCTCAAGCTCCTCTACTTCTATTAGATTGTAAATTCTCTCCCAGCTAGTGTTTTCTAGACCAAGGCATGTCGTATCTGAGATTAATTTTGCTAGGTCCAGCATCTTTGACTGGATGAGCTACTACTGTGGGAGCTGCTGCTATGGACTTCTTTGATTTCTTACCCATTTTCTTTGGTTCTCTGGTTTTGGAAGAATTTTGCGCAAACGGTTGCAAACAGTGATACAAAGAAAATGTAGCTACAAGCCAATATGATAATGAATTACATTGATTGGCATAAATAAAATATAGTTAAGGATTACCATGGATGAAATCCTTTGAAAGATCCATCCTTAACTGCAATATTGAATAACCGTTTAAATTGTCAATCGTGGTAAATAACATCATAAATTCCCATCATGTCGCCCATATGCCGAATGATTATTTCAAGTATGCCTTATATTTTATTGATCGACGATCAGCGATAAATCACCGATCGACAATCAAGAGTGTCAAAGGGAAGGCTTTTAAAACTTGATTTAAATATCTCTGATCACTGAAAGGTGATACATTATAATGCATGCAAACTTCCTTTAATATATTTTCTTTTCGAGATGTGCACCCAATTAATAGATCGCAGTTTGGATTTGGCATGGTCTTTCATATCTTTATCATGTAACTCCACTGAGTGCCGATCACCGATTGCTGACTTGCTTTATCACATCGAGAGTTTTTGGTTATGCTTCTTCATAGGTCCCTTTATTGTTGACATGGCCGAGTCGCCGATCGCCGATCGCGATTAGCTTTATCACATCGAAGGAATTGAGGGGCTTTGCTTTATTGTGTGTTGGCATTCGTTTTCCCCGATTTGCTGATAGCGATTACCTTTTCGGGTCAGAGGATTGGGTGATGTTGTTTTTTGAGTGTTTCCTTTAATATTGCGATATGCAATCTCCAATCACTTTATCGCAATATAGAATGATTTTTTAATATTATAAAGGAATACTTTATTTCTTATTTAAAAGGTTCTATAAAATGATTTATTTATATCGGGGCTTTTAACAAGGATTTTTCTTGTGATGAGGTACATACCATTTTATTCAAAGTTCTAACTAAGTTTATTTTTTTAAGGGACCCATTTCATATTAATATTTTGTATAAAAATTTGTATGAAATGGGGGGGTTGTTGTACAACACAATAGAATCTTGTGTAGTCAAACTGATCTTTGTATTAAGTATGAAACCCATAATTTCTTACAATAACACAACTTTCTTTTGCTAAAATATTACCAGCCCTGAGGAATTTGATTCTCAAGATTTATATAGAGTTTTACATCCTTGGATACTATGATCCACCTTTAGAGGGATTAGAATTCCTTACTTAGACACCTATCTATTGACAAAGCAAACTACTTAATTACAACCTTGACAGCTAGTTGTTTTTAAGAGTCCTAATACAAATAGGAGTAAAACTCCTAAAACATGCTTTCAACAACCTTATCTATGACTTCAATACATTCTTAATCAACTGCCCACCCATGTCTTTGAGCTTGATGATGTCCTTAGTGTTGTTACAAAACCTGCTGAGTCATGACCTAACTGTCCTGATAACTAGGAGACAGAGTTCCTCCTTTTAAGGCCCTTAATCCCTTTTTCTTATCTTCGAGTAGTTTTGCTGGTATACATGTGGCATGCACCAATAACCCATTAAATTTTCATTTTTCACCTGTGCAAAGAAAATGAAACTTGAAAATATGGAGGAAAGACAAAACATGACTATTCTATGAAAATACTCTATATTCATAGCAGAGCTTTTATATCATTTATGAAATACTTCTTGGGACTTTGCTTTCTACACCACTACCATCTGAGACTTCATACATGATCCCATGTCTACCAACAACTTCAAAATTTGGAACTCATCAAACCTTTCCTCTGGATAGCATCCATAAGTGCTAAATGATCATCTTCAACAGTTTCGTAGTGTATTCTCTTTTTCAACACGACCTTCAAAAATCTGTAGTTTGGGAGTTTTTCAAAATTCCATGAAGACTGATATGATCAACCAAAAATCAAAGTCACTTACCCTTATAGATGTTCATCTTCGCAGCTATTCTTCCTTTTATATGCCAAAACTCTTTTTATGTGCCAAAACTATTTTAATATATCTCCTTCACTTCCCCTTTTCAACACCCTATTTCATTATTGCTATAGACCCTTTTCCAGATTTGGTTAGTTGTATTTCTAGGTCTTCAATTTTCCTCTTCAATCTCCTGTTTGTAGCTCTCAGCTGAGCATTAATATTCCTTACAAATCTGGCTTCTTTGGTTGCAGGAACCATCCAAGTAAAGTATTGAATTTCACTGTTTACTATTCCTGGTTTGGACACGTTTTCAACTTCCCAGAGAGCCTTCATCCTTTTCAAATTTTTCCTCTCAACAACATGCTCTCTTGCTCTCACTCTTATTCTAACAATTTCATTTTTGGCAGCTTTTAACCTTTCTTCGATAACCTCATAACTGGCTTTTTTTGTTTGAGTCGCAGGAACTGTGATTTTGTCACCTTCGGGTCTTGGAGATGGAATGCCAATCAACTCTTCTTGAACAACAGATGTTTCTTATGTTCTCCCCAGCTCAATATTTGACTCTTCCATCTTCTTGGATTGTCTGGTTAAGGGTTTTCTAGGTTTGAAAACAAATGTTGTGACATCATCCTCAAATTCCAATTTCTTTGAGGGTTTCATTTCCTTGATCAGATTTTATCACATCTGCCTCACCAAAGGGGATTCTGCAATATCAATGGCTTTTAAAATATCATTTAAATCACCCTTCAAGCTGGAACCTTCTCCCGAGATCACTGTTTTACCTTTCTCCTTTGCAATTTGACTTCTAGTCAATCTCTTTTGAACTAGTTTGCTGGTTGACTATTCTTATGTCATTCCATTAACCTCAGACATCTTTTCATTTGTAGATTCAGGAGTTTCAAGGATGACTACCGGTGCTTTTCTTACTTGTTCTCTCACCTGCTTCCTAGGTTTCAACTTAACATACCTTTTTGCCCTGGACATTACAGACTTGCTGGTTTCTGCTGATGGAGTTCCTTTTACCCTGGGGCTAATGTCAACACCTTGTTTTTTTGCTCCAAAGTCACATAAGAACAAAAACGAAGACCACTCTTTTTTAATCCTCTTGAGTTCATGTAGAACTATCAGTTTAATTAGACCATTATGAAATAGGGAAGTTTCACATCCTTGAAATTTCAACTGTACTTTATCTGCCATCTTAGCTACACTTCGAAATAAGAAGGCAAATCTAGACAAATCATACCAGTAAAATGTAACAGGAGTTTAAAATGATATGAATAAACCTTTTGATATCTGCCTTCACAAGTGAAATAGCGTTGAATGTTAAAGAGCAAGTTGGTATAGCTGTCCTTCATGTAGTCTTTAGGAACTACCTTGGTTAAGTCGGTTTATGAAAACTCTAGCTTTAGGAACACCATACATGGTTCCATGTCAAATATGAAGTTTTTGAACCATGTCTCTTGCCGCCTAGGAATTTCTATCACAAATGCTATGACCTATAGAGAAATTTGCAAGTTCAGTATTCCAACCTTTGTGCCGGAACTAGTGAAATATAGTGCAAACTCCTTTGTCACCTGAGTATGTCCTCACTACAATTTCTTACGAAACTTCCAACATCCTGCTTTCTTGAAGGCTTCTACAACTGCTTTGTCTCTGATTAAGACCTTAGTGCTTTCAGGTTCTATTCTTAAGTAATGACCAGCCTTGTGATGTTTCTTCTCCTCTATCATCTTTCCTTCTGAATTCGTGTGACAAAACTGGCCTCTTTTGAAATTCTGTTGATAAGCCTCGCTTGCCAATGGTGGTTAGCCTCGCCTGAATTATGGATGAGGAAAACCTTGGTGGAAAATTACCAAATCTTACTGTTCGAAAAACTTCTTCAAGGGTTTGCATGCAAACTAAAATGATGAGACTAGCCAGCCCTTTCAAATTTGAAATAATCTTTCATAATGAACCCTAAATTCAAAAGGAAGAGTTTTGATGGCAGCATGCTTAAGGATTGACTCCTAGCTAACACCTAATAATGAAAATTATAATGGAATATTAACAGATTGATGTTTGACAAGACTGTTCTCTAAATTCTCACTTTCGTAGCACAAAGGGAAAAGCGCTACGAAAAGAGCAGCATTTTCGTAGCGCAAAACATACATTTTACACTATTTGTGCTACGAAAATGTGGTTTCCAGGCTAATTCCAAAAATTTGCAAAATGGCTTAAGCTATGAGTTTCTAAAAAGAATGTAGGACTCATGAAACATGGAAAGAGGATGTTAGACTTTATTTGGACATGAAAGATTAAACCTTTTAGACTCCTAACCTATCACCTACCCATTAAAACATAGGGTGACTTGACATTTATCTAAGACCATGACTAAGAAAAATGTAAACCCTTGTTTTGGTGATAACATAATGCATTCTACCTTAAAGAACTAGATGGAGCCGAGATATCTAGAGGTCTTTTAAATGGTAGGATGTTGAAGCACCACTTTTCTTAGGCTACAGATTTTTTTTCTTACATCATTGTAAATATCATAGTCTTTATGATTTTGATTGGGTAACTTATTAACAAAGGTTGAAGCCCATAGTGAAGGCCCTAAGCCTAGATTGATGAGTTACCAATAGTATCTTAAAATAGAAAAGAAATCATATGAAGACATTACAAACATGGAGTACTCAAGGCTAGTGATTGTATGTTCTTGACACTTTAATTGGAGAAGTGACATCCCTAGCCGGAGCCACTGTTAGGGTCCTATAAATTATAGGATCTCAAGGTGATTGAGTATTTTGTATTTGTGATTGCATATTGTACATAAATTTCAATATTCAAATGATTTCCAAAAATATATGAACAGAGGGTATGTTAAGAAAGAAAAAAAAAGGAAATAAGATCCCCACAAAAGAAAATTAAAAAATAATATGGAAAGTGCTGGAAGTCAAAATTCCACTACTGATAAGTTAGTTCTTGTAGCTTATTTTCAAATAAGGTTGTGTGCAAATTGTTTTCAATGCCACAATGATTAGACTTCTATTCAAATCATCTAGTTTAATCATGATTGGACACATTTACATTTATGTTCAATAGGATACTGAAAGAAGATTTACAAAACAGTTTAATCTTGGTAAATCAGTAGCCAAGTAGAAATAAAATTGATTCAACTATTTAATCTTAATCAATGCTGAAATAAGTTATAGGATAAGTTATATTTTAATAAAAAAAGTGATTTGGGTCTACTATTTTAAATGCACCTTGCAAAGGAAGAAGAGAAAATGTTATCTTAGAAAAAAATTAAAATGACAAAGGGTAGGTAGAAGAAAAATGATGATTTTATGACAAGCATGAAAGTTTTATCCTAAGTTGAATTCCAAATATATTTTCATGCATAGAAAAAAAGCAAAGGGATTAAATTTTTACTCTAAAAGTTTTATATATCAAATAATATTTAGTATATTATACCCTATCCCTAAAGTTTCACTAACCTGACACTATTCGCCGCTTATATTTTCATCTGCCTACCACACTACACTCCAATCATACCCCATTTAATACTTTTCCCTACCCCACCATATGCCCCATCACGTCTCGATAATCAGACATCACCTTTCCCATCATTCGTGCCCACCTTGTTGCATCCAATGACCCATATTACGTTTCGGCCCCGCCCTCACCATCTGAACTTTACCATTTGGGGGGGGGGGGGGGGGGGTTCCAAAATGGGTGTTATTCAAACCTGTGCTTACCAAAATGTGTCACCACCTTAGCATTTCACACCCCCCCATCCGAAACCATTAAACACCTCCCCCCACTAAAAAGTGGTTTCTCCACCAAGCGATACCACTTTCCTATCCTCCATGCTCCCGCCAGTCACCCTTCACCACGTCATCCATTCATTGCTCCACCAATCACATCTGCTCACTCCAAAATTAATTCGTTAAGCAATTACATTGCTTAACCGTTAATCCAACAGACCCATGCCACCATCAATGGGAAAGCCAAAAAATTATAAAATCCTTTCTTTCACCCATTCACCAGTTACTGAGTTTATACACTTCCATTGTCATTCTCCTATTACAGGTGTGCCAATCCAAACTGCAACAATTTCACCTAGTCAGGGATATTTCCAACTAACTAAATTTCAGGCCAGTAACTTTCTTTTCTTGTCTGCAAATATCAAGTCCTCTCTGCACACTTTAAGCCTGTACCATCTGGATTTCACAAGTGTTCTCAATTTAGCCAACCATGCCTCTGAAATAAAAAGGAAAAGAGGAATCTGTGAGTCCTCTGATCCACCCTCCCATCAGTTGTCACCACATCCCTTTCGTAGATACCGACTATAAAATTCATGAAACCCTCTGTGAAATTGATCTGTTTGAGATGTACTATTGGCTTGAGGACACGTTTATAGATAAATCTGATGATATTCAACTGCGGGAATCCAATTTTCCCCATTATATCTTTCCCCATACCCACAACACCCATGAATTCATCAGGAAGTGTCATGCTTGCTATCTACCTAGCCAAAGAGCTATTATTTCCCCTACTGGACAAATTATGTTCATTATCACTCCCCAAGCTATAGACCAAATGATGCAAGCTCCTACAGCAGAGAATGCCACCCCTTTTCTCCTTAAGCACATGTTGAATTATATCAAAATATGGACTTTTCTAAAAGAGCCAAAACCCTTGAGCTTTTCTTAACTAAAGATGCCCCATTACCCAAGAAAAATCCTTCATATCCATCCTCTATTTTCCATGAGAGAGCCAAGAAAACCATTACAGTCATCTCCTACCTCCTTGGCCATTATTCAAATTAGTGGATAGATGAGGAAATCATAGGATATCTTTCCATTTTCTCTAAAGATTCCAATCCTTCCATCTTGTTCAACTTTAGTGAATTTCTTGTAGATTCTATCCATGAACATTTTGTCAAATTCCAAATGGAGGAAGTATTTAAATATGCTTCTGTGTTAGTATATATGTTTTCATATCTTTAGGGAGACAACCTCAAGATTTCCTTGCAAACATTGGGTGAAGAAGGAAATCAGCAATCAGTCATCTTCTGGACTACACTGGTAATGAAGGAACAAATGGAATATTCATACAAAAAAATCATAGAGAAGTTTGTACATCCAACACTTAGTCTCCTAAGCAACAGCTCAAAGCCAAGAATCAGTGAAGAATTAGGAAAATCTTGCATTTATCAGAGAAACTCCAGACAGGGGATTGGTACCTTTATCAAAAGTACACAAAGCTGAGGATATTTTGGTGTGAACTTGTGCCTTACAAGCTTCCAAAATTCCTCCCAATGAGCATTTTTGGCTTAGAATACATCAGAAGAATTCTCAGTGTTGATGAGATTCACTTTGTAGCTCCTGTTATCACTCAGGTTGTCCCTAGGCTCCTAATAGGGATACGGCCGAGGTAACCACAAACCAATCTTCTGATTGCAGGTTCTAGCCCACCTGCAATCGGAGAGGGCTCTCTCCTTTTGATTCAACCTTAGTTGATGATTTTAGGCTAGCTTTCTGACTTCAAGGGAATGTTGACTGTGATTGGAAAGAAGGTAGGATTCTCGAAAAAAGAGGCACAGTAAGGAGTTATAAGTTTCAAACCATTGGGCATGGAGTCACAGATTGAGGCATGCGAGCATTTTCTTGGTCACAAGGGGATACGGAGTAGGATAGCCACACAGGATACAATACTCGGTCTGCTGAAAGTACGGAATGAACATCAGGGATGAAAGGCAAAGGAGAATCATTTCATCATGCTGATAGAGAGGAGAAGTGGATGAGTGGGATCACGGAGCAGTTAAGAATTCCTAAGACATGCACTCATATGCGAAAGAAACAGCGTAAACCAGATCATTTAAGAATACAAGCTCATAACTGTTGCTGAAGAAAACATTGAAAAACGCAGAAATTGAACTTAAGGTGTATTGAAACAAATCTTAAGCTATTCTTTTTTTCTGCGATTTAGAAAGGCGGAAAGGTGGTAAAAACATAAAATAAAACAGGAGAGAGGAACACTTATTGGATCATGTAGAAGCACAGGAATTCCGTGATCATTCCTTGGCTAAGAGAAAACATCAAGTTGTTTCGCAATCCATGCTTTCAGCAATCTTTGATTATGGAAAATTATGACAGTTACAGTGTGAGTCTTTGCTCAGAGAAAATGCTGGAAATAAAACTGACCAACAACTACTACCAACCAACCAACCCCTCACAACAGTGCTCAGGGTGGTATTTATAAACAAAATATCGGAAAGACATCATTACAAATGACCTTGACAGGTCTGCTTAGAACTCTTCAAAATCTAAATGCTGCTGGAATTAAATGCAAGTAAATCTTTTTCGCTGCGCTAGGGGTAGCTGGATCAGAACAGGTGATGAGGTGGCCCTTGGGGACCAGATGCAGTGCTGCTGAATGATTGTGCTTTGGGGATGCAGTTCGGTTTTGGTGTGAATTGATTGCGCAATAATTATGATTTGAGAGCTTCAAGTGGTTTCGCTCTCCTTCGATGAATCTGTTGGAAGATATTCAATTTTCTCTTGCTTCGGGCCGCTGCTCAAAATATTTGCTGATACACTTTGCCGCTACATTGATGGCCTCCGCCGTCGACTGATACTCTTTGACACGCTTGATGCCTGCTGATTTGATCTGATACACTTTGAACTCTGTGAATAATCTGCTGCTGTCTTTAAACCGGATCCTTTGGCACGATCGGACGATTTTCGGGTTCTTTCGGCACGCAATGGGCTCAGCAATCAGAAGATTCCTCGAAATGGCCTATTTCCCGTAGCGATGCGCGAATAGCGCTTCGCGCTATTCGCGCATCGGAAACTGCCTCCGTTTCTTGATCTGGAGCTCCGAAGTGCGATTTTTCTTTCTGCGCGAAGCTTTTTTGACTTTCTGGCTGCTGACGTAAGCATGGCGTCGGCTATACGGTAGATGACGTCAGCTGAGGGTCCCTGGTATAGCGCAACGTGGTGAGACACTGGATGTACTATGGTGAAGAGACTCCGATGCGATATCGCGATATCGCGTCGGCGGGGAACGAGGGGGAAATTGGTTTGGAGATTTGGCGCTTGCAACTGCCGATCGGCGATATCGCAATATCGCATCGGCGGAGACGGAGAGGTGAATGGATTGGACACTCGGCGTTTGTAATCGCCGATTGCCGACATCGCAATATCGCATCGGCGGAGACGGAGAGGTGAATGGATTGGACACTCGGCGTTTGTAATCGCTGATTGCCGACATCGCAATATCGCATCGGCGGGGGACGGATGGGCGATGTTTTGCATGGAGATGAGAGTGCGAAAGTGCGATGCGAAAACGGCTTTTGAGGAGGAAAGAGTAGGTAAGTGGGTGTGAAGGGTACTTGAGGTTTCGGAAGAGGTCCGATTTCCTCGGAGGGATTTTATACTTTGGAAGGAGTCCATCGTATCTGGAAGGTGGATTTGGAGGTCAAGGGTTCTTGCTTAGTTTCTGATAAACTGAGCAATTCCCGGGAGTACTTATGGTTATTTTTCAACCAGGGGGAGGGATATTACATAGTGGGATTTTACTTAATATTAATAAGGGGATGGGAAGAATACGGAGCTAAATAATAATGTTAGTGGTTAATATGGAGATGGTAAGAAAGCGCTAAGTTCGGGAGAGCTTAGGCTATTACAAGGGGGTACGACCATACTTTGGGAGAAAATATGGAACAACTTTGAATAAAGCAGATCTTTACTCAAGCCAGAGTTATGGAGATGATGAACTTAAGAGGTGTCAAGCAGATCTTGACCTCTTTTGGGGAAGTTAGCTAATGATTGGGGAAAAACAGAGAAGGGGAGTCAGTTATACCTCTTTTTAGTTTTTTTCTTACAAATCTTTGCTGATTATGTTCTGCATGATATGATACCTGAAAACCTGGAACTGGTCATCAATTCAACAACCTCAGAACTACCTACCCAGCCTACTTGCCTAGCATTTTTTCTTCTTTTTCTTGGGGGTGCACTTAGACTTGCAGACCCATCATTCTTTTTTCTTTTGATGCTTTCCTATCTACATACTACCCTTATTTCTACCGGAGCTCAAATTAAGCTGTTGAGCTCGTCTGTTTCTCTACCTATCTAAGAATCTGCCAAGATTAAACTGTTTGGATAGATTTACAATCTCTATATTCTAAAACAGGAAATTTAAACCTACTAGGGAGACCAAGATTAAACTGTTTGGACCTCCCTTTAACTAAAAATAGCGACACCGGGATAACTTTACAAAATTTGAAGGCAATTAGATGAACTTTGAAGTAGCCTTTTTCATTTGGAGACTGTTTGAGCAAATATGGAGCATTGCAGTAAGCAAAGTACGACATATTTGGCCTGTGAAAATGCCAATCATGAAAAATGAATGCCTGCTGCAGTAGGAAGCTAACAGTGGCTCCACTCGGGGATGGTTTCTCCTTGTGAGGAGTCAAGAATAGCAGGCCTGGACGCCTTGTTTTTTTTTTTAGTTTCTTGCTGTCTTCTGCAAAATTTGTTTCCTTCGGCCACTTTATTCCTTCTACCTACCTACCCTAACCAGCAGTTACTTTGCCGTTAGGTAAAATCAAACAACCAGTGCAGCCATTTAAGCAACTGTGAGACGAGATGGACTTGCTGACTGATCGTTTCTGAACACAAAAGCATCTTCTGGGCATATGCTTTCATAACCAAAATTGTGGCCTCTATCACTTGTTGTTGAAGCATACGGTCTTCACTAAAAAAACCCGTTAACAAAATTTTGTTAAGCCGAAGTTCCATGTAATCTGAGATTGGATCGATGAACTTACCCTGTGAGAGAACTTCTTCTGCTTCTTCTTGGACAGACAGGGCGGCTGCGTCCTCGGTGGTGAGCCTGACAGTCGACCGTTCTGTCTTGGCAGTAGAATCATGCAGAGTTTGTGAATCAGCAGGTAGCAGCATCTTCTCCTGAGTTGAGGACGGGAGACTTCGGCATGACTCAGGATCCTTTGGGTCGGAAGGAGCAGCTGCATCTTCGATAATGAGCCTAGCAGATGATCCTTCTGTCTTTCCCTTGGAACCCAGATCACACAGAATCTGCAGGTCCTCAGGCAACAGTGTTCCCTCCTGAATATGGGAATGGAAGCTCAGGCATGATTCCGGGTTCTTTGGGTCGGAAGGATTAGCTACATCTTCGGTAATGACCCTAGCCGATGATCCTTCTATCTTTCCCTTGGAACCCAGATCATACTCAAACTGTAATTCAGGAGACAACACTATTTCCCTGTGAACTGGAGGAGGAAGATTTTGGTAAAACTCTTGAGGGTTGCGGAAATCATAAGATTGTCTTTGAGCTCCCAAGAGTTCAATTTCACTCTCATATTTTTCCACAACAAACTCAAGGAAAAGTCTATTCCGTCCGCCTGGTATTTTTGACAATACCGCTCTGAAAAATTCTTCATTAAGCTCAAACTCTGATAAACTTTCTCTGCATTTATCTAAAGCTTCTTCTAAAGGAAGTTCCTCCCAAGATTCGGTCATTCTCTCTTTTTGTTACTACATGGGGCACTTGGCTGTGACATTTGGTTCGTTTCTCAGTGGAGCCTTTGAATGAATTTGAAGTGGAGTCGCCAGGTGTATGCCTAGACTCTGAAGTGCCTGATCTCTGTCCACCATCAAAGATCAGAACTAAGCGTGACAAGCTTTGAAAAACAGGAGCACTTCCTCCAGTGGGGTTTGAAGATGAATAAAGTGCTTGAACCCCCAATGGAGTGCACAGATACAGGTCGGCCGAGGCTTTTACAAGTCGGTGTCTTCCTCTGTAGAGCTGCAGAGTGGTTGCATTGATTTATCTGAGGAGGTCCCCAGCGGAGTCGCCATTATGTTATCACTCAGGTTGTCCCTAGGCTCCTAATTGGGATACGGCCGAGGTAACCACAAACCAATATTCTGATTGCAGGTTCTAGCCCACCTACAATCAGAGAGGGCTCTCTCCTTTTGATTCAACCTTAGTTGATGATTTTAGGCTAGCTTTCTGACTTCAAGGGAGTGT
>APFE031122126.1:0-12214 GCA_000404065.3 Pinus taeda
TTTGAAATATTTTACCGAAGGAGTCTCACCATACCAGAGCTCATGAGGGGTTTGAGTGCTGTTCACCCATACATTTGTTTTGTTGAGAATAACAACCGCAGCAAATGCAACTTCACCCTAGAAAGTTTCGGGAGTTCCAGATTCATTAAGCATAGCACGAGCCATTTGTTGAACCATTCTGTTCATCCTTTCCACTACTCCATTTTGCTGAGGAGTCCTAGCTGTAGAGAATTCTATTCTTATTCCATGTTCTTCACAAAAATCAAAAAATTCATTCGAGGTAAATTCTCCTCCTTGATGAGACCTGAGGCATTTGATTCTGTGATCTAATTCGTTCTCAACCAAAGCTTTGAAAGATTTGAATTTTTTGAAGCCTTCATCTTTGTGCTTCATGAGTCCTATCCAAACCATCCTTGAATAGTCGTCAATGAATAATATAAAGTATTCTTCTCCCTGAGGTGACCTTTATCTAGATGGACCACATACATCAGTATGGACAAGTTCAAGTGGCCTGCTAGCTGATCCTTCCTTCTCAGGGAAGTTAGTTCTGGTTTGCTTACCAAACTGACATGATTTACATATTGTATTATCTGGAATTTTGATGACTGGAAGACCCTGAACTGCCTGATATTTGCATGCTTTCCTTATTTGCGAGAAGCTTAGATGCCCCAATCTCCGGTGCCATAGCCAGTGTTCATCATTCTTACTTAGATAGCATTGATGTTGTCCTTCTTTGAATATGTACAAATTATTTGGAGTTCTTGTGCCTTTGATCATTGTTTTTCCTGTATCAAGATCACGAACACTACATCCATTTGATCGAAATATTACCTCTGTTCCTTGATCGCACATCTGACTGACTCTTAATAGATTATGATTTAAGCCATCAACATACATAACATTTCCTTCTTTGACCTTTTCTTTCAAAAGAACAAAACCTTTACCTTTTATGAGTGCAGGGGTGTCATTTCCAAATGAGACCTTCTTCTCCTTCTCCAAGGCACTATGTGACTGAAGTTTTTCTTTATCACCTGTCATATGTTTCGAACATCCACTGTCGATGTACCATTGATTTTCCCGCCCTTTCGCATATAAGGCTATACCACATCTTTCTGGTTGTGATTCTTTCATTCTCCATGTTTTTATATTTGAAGCTTGCTCCTTTTGAGTTGTCTGCTGAAACTTGCTTCTGCATTCAAAATCTTCATGACTAAAATTATTACAAATAGAACATTCTATTTCATTTTCAAGAGCAGAAAAGTTATTGTAGGTCCTCTTCATGATCCCAGTCATACTCCTCTATTTTTGAGTTTCTCTAATCATGATAGTTTTGTAGGCAACACACTGAGCCGCTTTGTGTCCAAAGTTGTGACAAGAGAAACATTGACCATTGAAAAAATTCCTGTGATTATCAACCCTGCAGATCGAATGATTGTAGTTTTCATTGACATCCATTCTTGAAGCAAATTGAGAATTATTTACCTGTGGTCTGTTGTAGCTTCTGTTTATCCTTGAAGCAAATTGCCCCTGATTTTCTTGGTGATCTCTGTTCATTCTTGAAGAAAAATGTCCTTGATTTACTTGGTGAGTAGCATTGTGCCTTTGCTGTCGATTGTCAATTTGTTCACTTCTCCTTGCTGCATCAATATAACTTTTGGAGGTGGATGGCTTCTATGCTTGAGATGCTTCTTCATTATATCACAGACTTGTCTTGATTAGTGGAGAACATTGCACTTTGATAATCTCATCTAACGTTTCAGATCCTTTAACAAATCTAAGATTAAGAGCTTTAGTTTTCTCAATCTCTTTTCTAAGTCCCACTATTTCACATTCTAACTTTTCATGATGTTTTTCACTTTCAACCAGTTGGAATTGCAGAGTATCAATAATCATATTTTTCTCTTCTAAACAAATTTTAAGTTTAGAAAACTCTTCATAAATACCTTCTTCATCTATAAAATCCATGAAATCATCATCTTCAAAAGCAATTAAAAGTATATAATTATTACCTCGTTCATATTCATCACTATTTGAGAGTCCATCACTATCTTCATGAGTGTAGTAGCTTTTCTTACTTACATTCTGTTTCTTGTTCCATATAATAGGTTCCTTACCTTTGTCAAGCTTATCTTTATGAGGACACTTGGCAAGATAGTGACCGACTCTTCCACAAGCAAAGCATTTGAAGGGTAACTTACCTCTAAATCTTCAAGCACCCCGTTGAAGGTTCTTGACAAAATTTGATTCTTCCTCTTCTTCTGACATATGTCCTAACTCATAGTAATCTCCTTTCCCTGAAGCCTTGAATGCAGATTCTCTCCTGTCTGATGGTCCTCCTTTCCTCATTTCGTAAGCAGTTAGAATTTCGTGTAGCTGTGACATGGTAATTTTCTGTAGATTCTCCTTTTCTTCTATTGTAGAAACTTTTGATTCAAACTTAGGAGACAAAGATCTTAGAACCTTTTCAACCACAACAGCCTCTTTTATTTCTTCACCAAGTTTTTCATACAATTAACAATCTCATCTATTCGTAGCAAATAGTTAGCCACACTTTCATCATTGTACATTCTGAGATTTTCATACTGAATTTTGAGGGTTTGAAGTTTTGCTCATTTTACCTGTTCATCTCCTTCATAGCTTAAAACGATCTTGTCCCATATTTCTTTTGCAGTTTTATACTGCATAATCTTGGCGAATTCTGACTGAGATAGACATCCTAATAGAGTATTGACAGCCTTTGCATTTGTTTCAAACTACTTCTTCTCAGCCAGATCTATGATATCCTAGACTTCTGTACGAAGAGATTGAAGATAGGCAGTAACTCTTACCTTCCATTAGACAAAATTGGTCCCATCAAAAATTGGTGGCCTGATCGATGCTTCTCTCTCGTAGTTGCTCATGATGATAGATCTTCCTTCAAGCGATCAAGCTTCTTCTGAAGGACCTGCTCTGATACCAATTGTTGGAAATAATACTGAGAGGTGGGGGTGAATCAGTATTATCAAATATTTTCCAATAAACACTTGCAGATCTGACTAATGAAATTTGTATATTCCTTCTAGATTTTAATGTAATTTATTCTTTAGATGTTAACCATTAATCTATATGTCAGAACCATATAATAATAAACAGTAACAAGAAACATAGACAGTCACACCAAAGAACACCAGATATAAGGTGGAAACCCAATGTGGGTGAAAACCACCTGCTGCAATATGTCTCTATCTTCTTTCAATTAGAAACTTCTTTTACAATGATTTTGTATTGGTGTAGTCATTTTCCAGTATGTAGGTTGAAACCTGTAGAGAGCTACAACCCTCTCTTGTTTTCCAGCTTCTCCTGGAAGTGAGCTCAACCCCCTTAGCTCTTGTACTAGCTAAGATACTAGTATGTAGGTTTTGACCTACAGACGGCTACTACCTTCTCTTTCTTCCAGGGACCACGTTTCATAAATTTTCAAACTAGATCCAGAACATCAAGTACATGTGCATCACCTAATCTCCTTTAAACAAATAACTTCTCAGAATGCATTAACTAGAAAATAACACCAGTAACCAGACATCAATTTAAACCCAGATCTCTGAAGAAATAGATAAAAGACAGCTAAAATATATTTCAGGAAAGGTCCACAACTTCACCAAAGGAAACCTGCAGATATCCGCACTTCTGCTGTGACAAGTCTGCGCAACTCCGCACTTTCTCTGCCGATTCAACTATGTCTCACAAACCGATTATCAAAAATTCAGATCTTGCTCTTCTTAAGATTTTCAACTCAACTGTGATTAGCCAAATGATCTCCTTTCCTTTTTATAGGCTAGGCCTCACTCAAAACCATGGACCAAAACCATTGAGAAACAATACCACGAACCCAATACTTGGGTTCAACTCTTTTGGATGCAATACCATGGACCAAAACCATAGGATAAAAAACTGTCGGACTAATACCATGAACCAACCATAATATTTCCCATGTCTGTGCACTTTTCTCTACATGAAAGTGCGTGAACTTTTCTCTACATGAAAGTGCATGAAATTTTCTCTGCATGAAAGGAACTTTTCTTTGCATGAAAGTGCGTGAAATTTTCTCTACATGAAAGGAACTTCTCTCTACATGAAAGTGTGCGAACGTTTCTCTGCATGAAAGTGCATGAAATTTTCTCTGCATGAAAGTGCGTGAATGTTTCTCTACATGAAAGGAACTTCTCTCTGCACGAAAGTGCATGAACTTTTTCATGCATGAAAGTTTGTGATCTTTAGGTTCACACCTTTTGTGTGGGAGATATTCGCACCTTTTCAGTGGTTCTCTTGCGCAACCTACCGATGACCGCACCTTTTGATCTGAGCATCTGCGGAACCAGAAAATAACTTTGCTGCATTATAATTTATCATCTGAGATGAGTGGGTTGCCATCAAGTACAACATATGTATCATAATGCCAACATAAACAGTGGGGGAAGCAAACACAAAGAAAGAAATAAGTAGGCTTTCCACTCCTTCTAGGGGCACACTAGAACCTTCCACATCAAACACTTAGATGTTGGAAAGGCAACAGAGTGTTGAAGTGTCCTCCTTTAGGATGTCTGCTGACAAAGATCAAGGCATTAGAGAGAGGTACAAGGATATAAAGGCCAAGAATGAGAGGCTAAAAGCCTAGATTTATGCACAATGCCTTAAGATGGCACCTATAAACCAGACAAGGCTAATGTCAACCTTTAATGTGAAAGAGGGAAAAATGTAAATGACATTTATGAAGCATACTAGTCAACAACCAAGGACAGTAGTTGACTTCTAGAAGATAGATTTTGAAGTGATGGCAAAGGACAGGCATCCTGTTGACTAGATTAGCTGCACAAACAAACAGGGGAGATGATTTACTCCACCTTGACAGGGAAAGCCATCATAGCTCACCAATTATAGAAATCCCTAAATAACATATCAACTCAATTTCAATTAGAAAAGGCCTCTTCACATGCAAAGAACACCAGAATCAAGTCCTTGGAGGACTTAATCATTGAGTTTGGACATGATCCCAAAGACGTGAAGGCCACTGAAAAACTGATCAAGAAGATTCAAACCGCCAAACCTATTGATGTAATCCTAGTTAACATGTATTCAATCCTAAGCAAGCAGATTCAAACCATCAAACCTTATAATACTGTGCATGTAAATGAATAAAATAAATATATTTTTCTTTTTGTCTTTTTTCATGTGAGTGTGAAAGCTAATCTCTTTTGTTGATGTGGTAGGTGGCTTGGAGATGATGGTGAATGGTAAAAACAAGATTTCTACACGATGTTACAAGATTCCTATAAGATCCCCTAGAAACCTACAAGATCTCCTAAAAACCTACAAGATATAGCTGAGAGCAAAAGGATGGATGTTGAAGGTGATGAAAATCTTAAGGAAGGTGGTTGGTGGATGGAATGAGGCTAGGGAGTGCCTAGGACCACTTCAGAACTCAAAACCAAGGTTGGGAGATGGTTGGATTTTCTCAACACGCTTGGAGAAGTTTCCATCTAAAATGATGAAATTGGTGAAGATCCTAGTGAAAGCAAGGAATGATTATGGACGGATGAAGTTGGAAGTAGGTTGCTTGCTATGAAATCTTTCTCTACTTTTGAAACACTTGCATTGCATCAAATAATGATATTTGCCCAAAAATCATGTAAACAATAATAATTTCAATGAGCTAGAAAAACAAAATTTAATGATCTAGTTGTCTACTTCATGCATGAGGAAAATTTGCAGCACAAGATGAATTCATTGATGAGATCTACTGTAAGACTAAAAATGGAAGAATGGTAATTAAATCCTACACTTGCAAACTAGAAAAATGTTGACCTAAGTGAGGAGTAAGAGGGATAAAATGGTCTTGATGACATGGAGGTCAAGTAGAGGCCTAATCCCAAATTCAATGATGATTTTTCTCAATTTAGGCTCAAAACAGGCTTTCCTACAGGATGCTACATTGACTTGCTACAAGATATACATATTTAGTATAGTTAATCAAATGACCAAGAAAATCAAATCCAAATTGGATGGGACAATTTCTATTATTTTTCAACCATTTAGAATTGTCAGTTACCTGGTTCACACCCCATTTTCATCAAGTCCAGGTATTTAAGCCAAAATCCATTGAAAGCCCTATTAATTTCCAAATCAATCTCTAAAGCTTTCTTAATTGAAATTAAAGGTAACTTTAATAGCATAAAACCCACCTCGAATAGAACCCCCATTACCTCAAAGACTGAAAATCTACTTCCCCCATTCTTAAATCCACAAAAACTAAGAATGGTTGCCCCAATTGCCATGGATGTCAGTCTAATTACCACTCCTCACCTAGACCTGGGCCACCTTCCTCTTGCTGATAAAAACTTCCAAATCAAGGACACCTTTGTCCATGAATCTCCTTTAAAACTGTACTACCGATACAAAGACTAATACCTCAACCAACCTGATAAAATAGCTCTATGGGAATCTAATTTTCCCAAATACCAATTCCCTAAGGTGCACATATTTCTAGACATTGTCCATTATTGCCATGCAAACTACATTCCCAGTCAAAGAGAAGGGATGTTCCCTAACCACACCATACTTTTCACCATCACTACCGAGTCAATCAATGAAACGATGCAACTACAACCAGGGAAAAACTTAACCCCTATTTTAATTGGAAACTTGCTCTACAAGTTTCCCAAGCTTAGCACTGCCCAGATTGCTCAAATGCTACAAAGTTTTATTGTAGAAGAAAAGCATACCCCACAAGAACCTACCACATATATGTATACCATATTTTCTCAGTTTGGCCAAGACATTGTGTCAATGATATCTAGTATCTTAGGCTATACAACCAGTGAATACATAAATGAAATCATTTTAGTCTTCATGTCCATTTTTACTCCAGGACAACACTTTGTTGTCATGTATGATTATGCCAAGTACATCGCTGATAGGATGCATGAACAAGTTTTTAGAATGAGTAATGAAAGATTGTTTAGGTATTCTTCAATTTTGTATCACCTTTTCTTATACTACCAAGCTGACAAGTTCCCATTTACTCTCCAAAAGCTTGACACTAAAGGTCATTCTAGGTCAGTAATTTTTTGGACTCCTTTGATACATAAGTATGATTTACCATATCCATACAAAAATTTCATTGATCTTTTTGTACATCTAGTAGTGACCATGCTGGTAGGAAGTCCTCCTCTAAGAATCAGTTCAGATATCAAGAGGATCCTGCAACTATCAAAACAACACAAAGTGGGAGATTGGTACTTGTACCAAAATCGCACAAAAATTAGGATCTATGGCTGTGAGTTGGACCCATATAAACTGCCCAGATACCTCCCAATGAGGTTATTTTCTCTGGTGTACTACAAGAAAATAATCAACTTAGATGATGTACATTTTTTTAAGGCCAAAAAGAAGGCCTAGCTCATAATCAATGATCAACCAGGCCCCTTTATATGTAATAGAAAAGAAGCTGGAAGAGAAGTAGAATAAATCCTTCAGAGACTCAAACTAAAACAAAGCTTCATGTGGAGATATGACCCCTGTGACTTCATTTGTAATAGGAGACAGAAAAAAAAGATGGCTCCCTACATTCACCACCGAATCCCTGAGATAGAGAAATATGCAAACCAATTGGAATGGGTGGAGAATACTTTAGTAGATGGGAACATCACTGAAGTAGAAGTTGAAAATGCTCTAATTGAATTAGATAAAAGGCTTGCTGAAGGTTATTTCCTACAGGTGCTAGGAGAATCTCAAGTCCAAATAGAATCACAGGCCCAGGGAAAATCACAGGTACAAAGTGAATCTCATATAGAAGAAGAGTCCTAGGCGCAGGAAGAATCAAAGTAGCCAGACCTATCAGAGGAATTAGGTCAAATAGGTACACAACAACCCACCATGAGTACTCCCCCTAACTTGCAAAATCATCTAAATGAGGAGAAAAGCCTCAAGAGGAATAGGGAGCAGGCCACTACATCAGGCAGGGCAACCATACAAACATATGTAGAAACCAACATAATCGAAAGGTAGAGGTTGAATCCTATTTCAGAGCAAGAAATCACAAAAGAATCAGTGGGGGCAACCAACACAAAGAAAGAAATAAGTAGGCCTTCCACTCCTTCTGGGGGAACACTAGTACCTTCCACATCAAACACTCGGATGTTGGAAAGACCACAAAGTGTTGAAGTCTCCTCCTTTACGATGCCTGCTGATAGAGATCAAGACATTAGAGAGAGGTAAAAGGATATAAAGGCCAGGAATGAGAGGCTAAAAGCCCAGACTTATGCACAGTACCTTAAGATGGCACCTAAAAACTAGACAAGGCTAATGTTAGCCTATAATGTGAAAGAGGTAAAAATGCATATGAAATTTATGAAGCCCACTACTCGACAACCAAGGACAACAACTTACTTCTAGAAGATAGATTTTGAAGTGCTGGCAAAGGACAGACATCCTATTGACTAGATTTAGCTGCACAATCAGACAGGGGAGATGATTTACTCCACCTTCACATGGAAAGCCATCACAGCTCACCAATTGTATAATTCCCTAAATAACATATTAGCTCAATTTCAATTAGAAAAGCCCTCTTCACATGCAAATAACACCAAAATCAAGTTCTTGGAGGACTTAATCCTTGAGTTCAGACATGATCCCAAAGCTGTGAAGGCCACTGAAAAAATGATCAAGAAGACAAAAAATGACGAAGCTACTTTGAAGAAGAAACTGAAGATTCACCACTGCATCACCCACAGAAAGAAGAGGTCCTGGAGACCCAAAAGGGACAAGATGAGCTTATGGACTTGGTCCTCAAGCTAAATTACTAGTTGAAAGAAACATAAAAAGAATTGGACACATTGATTTAGTCCAAAAAAAGTGAACTAGCCACCACTTCCACAGCTACCATTCCCACAATAACAAGTGTAGTTCCCTCAACACTGGCAGCGTCCTTGGCACCAATAGCTCCACTTGCCACATCACTACCAGTCACAACTGAGTCAACAACAACATGTATTTCAACAGAAAAGATACCAGAGTTAGTGAAAGCCATGGAGGAAATGTCCATCTAGGAAAAAAGCTTAAGAGGCTTAAAGAGAAAGTGGCAAGCTTAGAAACTAACTGTAAGCTTGCCCAAATACAACAGAGAGAAGAAACACAGAAAGCCATAAGGATGGGTGAGAAGATTAAGGTCCTAAAGAAGGATATAACATTACAAAAGCCACTAGGACAGACTAAGGAGATCCTCTGGGCCAATGTCATTCACTATTGACTCTGTCAATGATATTTGGCCATCAATTCAAGTAATATTTGAGCAAACAGAACTGGTGAAAGTCACCACCGAACAAATACAAAAGGTAAAGGAAGACTTCGAAGACCAACCTGAGGATGCTAATCGACTCATCCATCTTTTGAACAGCAAAAATAGGCACGAACTAAATGAGCTTGGTGTGGAGGACAGAACTGAAGCCATCATTGAATTCAAAAAGGTTCTTTCTAAAAGAAACCTTATGCTTAACCTAGAGGGAAAATTTCATAACATGTAGGTTGGCATTGATAGATTCATGGCAAAGTTTCAAATTTTGAGGGATAAAGACCTTCCAAGTCCCATGGTCATCAATGACAAACTTATGATCCAATTGGACTGTGTTGACAAATTAAAGAAATTGTCTAAGGAACAGGCTAGCACTTGAGTAATCAAAGCATTGCCAACAAGGAAAGTATTGTATGATACTTTAGAATTTTATTTTTTTTCTAGAGCATGAGGTGAGACACCTATTTTTCACCAAGCCAAATTTTTCCAAATACACTGAGGAAGACGAGATCTATAGGATAATTCTCAAGGTAAAGTTACCTTAAGATGAATGGTGGGAGAAGATGACAAATTTACTATAAGTAACCACAATAAATCTAAATGGTAGCCAAATGAAATAGGTAAATAGGGTCAAAGAGTAACAAGTTAATGAGTATCAATTAAAGACCAAAGACAAATATAATTCCAACAAACACATATCAGCCATCCTAAAATGGCTTGAGTTCAACTGCAAAAGCCAACACTACCACAATAAGAGGGACTGCATGATATGGTTTTCCATCTGTCTCTATCTTCATGCTTGAAGATATTTTCATTTCCTTAATTAAATCTCAAATTGTTATGAGATCTTTTGTAATATTTTTTGTATAAGTACTTCTTATTTCAAAGTATTTGGGGTGGATTGAAAGACATTTCTATAGACTTGTATCTAAAATGAAAGTGCTATTGTATCGAGACTGGATTCGCTTGTTGGATCATGGAATTAAGTTCAGACATGTTACAAGATTCTTATGTTAAGCGAAAATCAAATAAGTATTCTCTCATGTGTATTATTGTTTTTCCTTATGTTTATTAATAATCATATGTGTTTATATGAAATCTAAATGGTAAACCAGGAATGGTATTTCAGAACTTCCTTTAGTGCACTCTGTTTTGACTATTTACCTTCTTAATGTTTTCTGTTAAACTATCTTAGGGAATTCTTAAATGCTCCCTTACTTCTGTAGTTTCTCCCTATGGTCTATGTAGCAAATAATTCTTAATTTCTCTTTGTTGATGATCACTTTTGTTCTTCATTTTGATCCTAGTCTAAGGATTCTTCATTTCCCTTTTACCTTCGTTAGAATCATTCCATCCATCAACCCTTTGAAGCTTTGTATTTTTCTTTGCTAGCCTACCCTGTAAACAATCCCTTTAATGATCCGGTCCAATTAAGTTATCCTTTGATTGACTCCATAGCCCAATGGCTTAAAAACCTAACTCTATCCATCTGTTCCAAGAATTCCACCACCCAACTTTCAATCAAAATCAAAATCCTCATGAACACTAGAAACTAGCATAAATCTAATAAAACAAAGTTAAATTATAAAGATAGAGCCCTCTCTAGACTTAGGTTGGCTAGAACCTAAGTATAAAAGATTTGGCTTGTGGTTACCTCAAATTATTCCTTCTTTTGATAACTTCTAGGGACAACTTCTTAGTGATAACATAGTGGCAACCATATTGCAGAGAATCAAATCCTCAATCTTAATAAACCTTTGAGAATTTTCAAATCTTTATTTCAAGACTCTTGAAGGGTTTATAAGGAAATTTATAAAAATTTGATAAAAAGAGAGAAACTAGAAAAGTTTGAAACTCTGGCTTCAACGAGAACTCACTATACTGGGGCCAATCCTGATCCAAATCCTCCCCAAGTATTTGATAATCCTAATCTGATTTCAAGAATATCCAGAAGACAAGAAAGTTCAGTTAGTCCTACACCTTCAATTAAAGTAGATTCCTTCCTGTATGATTGTTTTTTTTTAGAAGACCTCCCCTTCGATGAGTCATTTGACATTTCCCTATCTAGAACCAGGTCTGAAAGTGCACTTGATGACATAGTTCTAGATCCAGAATTTATAGCAGAACTTGAAGTCGAAAGGGCAAACTTGTCAATTGATTAGTACATTCTAAATTCCCTTCAGTCATCCCTCACTATTGTGAAGATCCCTGAGCTTTCTAAAACAATTTTAACTTCCTTTAGTTCACCATTATTCCCTTCCATCTCTGAAGTTCATTCCACACCTCCATTTATACCTTCACTTCCCCATCAACCTACCATTATACAACAGTCACCCATTACTCCCAATTTTCCATCACCCACTATATCATCTCCTGGTACCCAGACTCCACTTCTTAGTCATGCCCAACGTAGAGCCATGGCAAATAGATATGCTCCTCTTATGTTGGCTACTCCATGAGGTGCCATTCCACAAGACAAAATTGTCCAATTTGACAGCGTAGGAACTTACACAACACAACAACACAAACAAAATGACAAATTTCTTTTAATTACATGAAATTGATATTGCAGATGTCCAAATGAGATTGTTTGCTCGGACTCTAGTTGGTGATGTAAGAACATGGTTTAGATCTTTACCTACTAATAGCATAGACACTTTAGAAGTATTTTATCAATAATTTTTAAATAGATGGGAAAAGAAAAAGAACCCTCTCCAGATCCTTTCAGAATATGAAAACATCGAGAGAGGACCAAATGAAATAGTCCAGGATTACTGTACTAGATTCAACAACATATATAATGCAATACCAATCAATCTCAAACCCACACCTGGCTTATCTCTGATAAAGTTTCCTGATGGGTTTGATACTAATATGGCCTTCCAACTT
>APFE031122126.1:12850-72392 GCA_000404065.3 Pinus taeda
ACACAAATTAACTTAATGGGATTAGATGAGGAGGAAATTGTCTTCTTGACTCAAGATGATCAGGAATTACACATGCTTCAGCAGTTGCAAACCCAATCAAGAGAATCATTTGACTACAAGCAAGGGTATGATTTTTCTATCTTCGAAGTGCACAAATAGTACAATTTGAGGAGAAAAAAGAACACAGATACTCCTAACCAAAACAAGAAAGCAGTACCAAATGATCCTAAGAAAATTAAAGTAGTTCCAGTTACAAAAACTCTCCAAATTCTCTCTAGACCAAATCAGAATCCTTTTGGTCCCACCATTGTAGGTATAACCAATGACCAACCCCCTGATAATCAAACATCAACTTTAATCCCATCCAAGGAGATAGTGGAAGAAACTCCAAACATCACCTTAGAAAATCCATAGGTAAAGACTACAAATGCAGAAAAAGAAGACCAACCTACTCCAAATCCTGCCATGAAAATTCCAAATCCCAAATAGAGAAAGTCCCTTTCCCTTTAAATTTGGGAGCAGAGGTGGCTAAGCTAAAAATCTTAGTCCCCTTAATAGAACTGATTGAAAATGAAACTTACAAGTCTCAAATAAAGAAATCTTTAAACTTCGTTGAGAATGAAGACTCTATTAACTTATTTGACGATCAACCTGAGCTTAGTTTTGGTCCTGATGTTAATAGAAAACCATTATAAGGATGGATACCACCCTTTTATATCAGCCTTAACATTCATGATAAGATCTTACATAATGCAATGTTATATTCTGGGGCTTCACATAATTTAATGCCTAACTATGTTATGGAAAAGTTGAACTTAGATATCACTAGGCCTTACAAGGACCTATTTTCATTTGATTCAAGTCAAGTAACGTGCCTAGGACTGATTAAAGACCTGTGTGTTTCCCTAGTACAATACCATGCTAAGACTATTCTCATGGACATAGTTGTTGGTGATATACCACCTAAATATGGCATGCTATTGTCTACATCACATGGGGATAAACTCCAAGGATCTTTACAACTCAACATGTCATATGCCACAATTTCAATCTTTGGACATCCTAAAAAGTTGTACAAAGAGACCCTAATGAAATATATAGTGAGTAGCCAGACTAGGCCTCAAAACCTTTCTATATATTCCATGCATTCTGACATCGATTCTTTTATTCTATACAATGCTTAACAAACACAAGAAACCACCTCAAATAGCATTATTTTAGAACCACAATAAATTGCAGTTATAGTTCAAAATGAAATTGTCCAAACTCAAGAGCTTTCAGATAAAAAAGATGATCAAAATACCTTAATCAAAGAAGATTTTGTCCCTCCACATAGTAAGAATTATGAACATGAAATACTATGGCATCTTGAATTTGATGGATCAATGAACAAATTAAGAGAAGGAGCAGGGGTGTAGATTTAAAATTTAGAAAATGATTACTCAGAGGGCCATGCCCACAGACTGAATTTCAAATGCACCAACAACATGGCTGAGTATGAAGCCCTTCTTCTAGGTCTCAAATTGGTTAAAAAGTTAGGAGCTATAAAAGTTTCCATTATGGGAGATTCTGAGTTTGTTATAAAACAAATTAATGTTGTATATATGACCAAAGACCGTAGATTAATTTTTTATAGAGGATCAATTGTAGAAATATTGAACACTTTTTTAGAAACTATGCTTGCAGTCATTCCAAGAAAACATAATATGCAGGCTCATATCTTAGCAATGTTTGCCAACACTTGCAAATTACCATTTCAACCTAACCATCAGTACACTGCTGAGGTTAGGCATAGACCTGCTATTCTAGACAACTTGAAAATCTGGCAAGTATTTGCTGATGACCAACAAATAAACAATTTTTTAACATTAGAGGAAGAATTTGTAAATAGCAACATAGATACTAACATAACACTAGATCTTCATTTTACAGATGAAATAGAAATTAACAAATTAGAAGATGAAGAGATAAATAGATTCCATCCCACAAAGTTTATAAAATCAGATATTCAAAACCTAAAGCAAGTGGAAACTGAAGAAATAATTAATGAAGATTCTGAAATCATCAATCTAAAAGACAACTTTTTTCCCAAAGGATTAACTCCTTTGGAAGACTAATTTGATTCAAATTATGTCCCTAGAAAACCAAAGATGGAACCCTAAAATCTGATATAGAGGAGTGCAACATAGGGACTGAGGAAAATCCAAAATTGATCAAACTTTCAAATTCTTTACCTCCTGCTGAAAAGGTGAAATACACTCAAGGAATTCCAAGATGTTTTTGCTTGGAGTTATGAGGACCTCAAGTCCTATTACACCAACATAATACAACACACCATCCCCATAAAATAAAACCAGAAACCTTTTAGACAGAAGATTAGGAGGATTAATCCTATTCTATTGCCTTCTATTGAAAAGGAAATCAAAAGAATGTATGAAGCCAAGATAATAGCACCAATTCGATTCTCTGTTTGGGTTTCAAAGTTTTTCCCACAAGGAAGAAGACTGGTGAGATTAGACTGTGTGTTGATCTCAAGAATCTCAATAAAGTTTCACCGAAAGACAATTACCCTCTCTCTAAAATGGATCATATATTACAAAAGGGTAGTAGGGTCAACCAGGATCTCGTTCCTGAATGGGTTTTCTAGTTACAATCATATTTTAGTTCACCCAGATGACCAGGAAAAAACTGCATTCACTACTCGTTGGGGCACATTCACGTATGTGAAGATGCCTTTTGGGTTAAATAATGCGGGGACCACCTTTCAAAGAGCTATGGATATAGATTTTTCTAAGAAAATCCATGACTTCCTAGTAATATAATTAGATGAAGTCATTGTATTCTCAAAATCTAATAAACAAAGCTTAGATCATTTAAGGTAGGTTTTCATCAAATGTAGGAAATATGGAATTTCTCTGAATCCTAAAAATTCTTTATTTGGGTTAGAAGAGGATAAATTGTTAGGCCACATAATATCTAAAGATGGTATCCGAATAAACCCTGCAAGAATTGAAGCCATCTTATTGATACAACATCCTGGGAGCATCAAAGAATTACAAGCCTTTTTAGGGAACATAAACTTTCTTAGGAGATTTATTTCTAACTTAGCATAATTAATTAGATCATTGAATAACATGTTGAAGAAATATTCGACCATAAAATGGACAGTTAAGGCTAAGAAGTCCTTTGAAGATATTAACCTAATGTTAACAAAAACAACAGTTTTGATCAGTCCAAAGTTTGATAGGGATTTCATTATATTCTCTTTTGACTAAGAACACGTGATAGTTGCAGTCTTGCTGTAGAAGAATGATGAGGGTTATGAACAACCTATTTCCTTTTTTAGCAAAGCCATGAGAGATGCCTCTTTAAAATACAATATAATGGAAAAGAAAGATTTTTCTTTGGTCAAAGCTACCAAAGATTTTAGAGTTTACATCTGATATTCTCATATAATAGCCTATGTCCCCAATGTAGTAGTCAAGGATATCTGAACACGGGATGGTCCAGATGGAAAGAGAGGGAAATGGATTTCTACTATATTAGAATATGACCTAGAAATCAAGCCAACAAAGTTAATCAAAGGGAAAGGTTTAGCCAAGCTCATGGTTGAATCAAACTATCAGGCCTTAGACATAAATTATATTGCAGAAATGGATAATGGAGAGGATATGGCGACTCCACCAATCAGCCAGGCCTTTATTGAATCACCATGATATGCTGACATCATATATGTTTTACAAAATTTACAAGCTCCTCCATATCCAAAACCAAAAACAAGTTTTTAAAAATGAAATCTTTAAAGTTTTGCATAATTGACAATGCTTTGTTTTGGGGGAATCATGAATGTATCCTTCTTAATTGTTTATTGAAAGAAGAATCTGACAAGGTGTTACAAGAGTTTCATGTAGGTGATTGTGGACATATTTACTAGAAAACCACTGTTGGAAAGATTCTTAGAGCCGGTTTCTATTGGCCCACTTTGTTTTATGATGTAAGGAAATTTGTAACCTCATGTCATAAATGCCAAATTTTTGAAGGAAAGAAAAATCTTTTACCCCTTCCCCTAAAACCAATATCCGTTGAAGCACCTTTTCAACAATGGGTTCTTGACTTCATTGGTGAAATCCACCCACCTACCTCTGCCCAACACAAATGGATTCTCACTGCTACAGATTACTTTACAAAATGGATAGAAGCCATACCATCAAGGCAAGCAACTAACACTGTTATAATTACCTTCCTTGAATCCAACATCCTATCTAGATTTGGGTGCCCAACCAAGATCATCACTGATAATGTAGTTTCCTTCAAATCTAAGAGAATGATTGATTCTGCTACAAGTACCATATAACTTTGGGCCATTCCACAGCTTATTACCCCCAAGGAAATGGACTAGTAGAGTCCTCAAATAAAATTATGGTGAACATCATAAAAAAACTATTAGAAGACAACAAGAAAACATGGAACAAGAAGCTAGTGAATTCCTTATGGGCAAACAAGCTAACCACAAAGAAATCCAATGGTTACAAGTCCTTATCAATTAGTTTATGGAATGGAAGTTGTTTTCCCATATTCCTTGGGAACACCAGTGATGAAGTTGCTCCAAGAGTTGCAGGTTGAACCAAATGACATCCAGAGGAGAATTAACCAAACTATTCACTTGCAACAGAACAGGGAAGAAGTGTACATCAGATCTCAAGTTGTGCAGGAAAGGATCAAGAAGGCTTTTGAAAAAGGACTAAGGTAGAAGATTTTTACCTAGGAGATAAAGTTTTGAAATGGGACTCAAGAAGAGAGGATAAAGGTAAACATGGGAAATTTGATTTCCTATGGAAAGTCCCATATATCATCTATGCATTCAAAGGTAATAATGCTTTCTTCCTTAAAGAAATGGATGGCATAGAGGCAGAGGGAGGACTAGTTAATGGTTGAATGCTTGAACACTGCATTGAATCTAGTTACTGATTCACAAATCATTTGTACACATTTTGTTTTTCAAAGTCTAGAGTTGATTGGATAGTGAATCTTTGGAGTTGAAGCCCGAAGAGAAGGCCCTTAGCTTCAAAGGTTTTACTGTCATAAATAAAAATAAGGTAGAAAATTGAAAGGGAAAAATTGTAGAATAACATCATAGAAATTTAGAAGGCCATTGATCTACAAGTTCTTGACATCTCGCCAAGAAATTCCATCCCCAAGTGGAGGCACTGTTAGGTTCCTATACAAATAGGAGTCATAATTTTTTAATGGCTGAGATTAAACCTATAATATGTACATACCTTTGCTTTTTGCAAATGTTTTCCATATTCAAAAAATTAAAAAATGTAAAGAGGGTATGTCCTAAAGAAAAATCAAAGGAAAAAAAGAATAAAAAAGGTAAAAATAGATGAAAAATATGAGCCCCAAGAAAAGAAAAGACCATGAAAGTGTGCCAGTCAAAATGCCGCTACTATTTACTTTTTATGCAGAATAAATGATTGTGTGCAGTTTATAACCTATGCCACAATCCGTGATAGTCAAAATGTTTATGCTTGGCTATTTCATGTTTCAATTTCATGTTTATAGATAGAGAATAAAGATCTGACCAAATAGTTTAATCTCAGTAGATAAGTAGATTAGGTAGAGTAAATAAAAAGGAGCTCAATTATTTAATCTGAGCCCTTCGATGTAATAAGGTTAGATTTAGTTAGATTACCATTGTAAAAGAAAATAAAATATTTGATAAGGGTTTGCTAGCTTAAATGCATCCTAATAAAGAGAAGTAAAAATGGTAGGATGATTAGATGGGTAAGTAGAGGAAAGGTTTCAAAGTTATGATGATTGTTAGAAAAAAGCATATTGATCACCCTCATCATAAAATTTCTAAGTATGAATGAGAAATTGGACTGGCATAAAGTTCACAAAGTGAAATTAACTAATTTACCCCCACTCATTTCACCCTTTACTTAACTAATTTCCCACAATGAGTTTGAAGTACCCAAAAGCTTAAGTCAAAGGGGCTCAGAGCATTTCTCTGACTTCTAGAGGGACTGGACCATCGGCCTAATGACTTATAGATCTTAAGTACTAAAATCCCCTCATAAACATTCACCCCCTTCAACTCATTCATTCTCCCCTAATAAATCCCTTTCCTAAGGTTAAAACATAATTTTCCTAAGGAAAAGAAATCACCCTGTGATACCCCTTTTAATGTAAAACCCACAAAAATAGACTTAGCCTAAGTTATAATGTTCTATGTAAAAAGAAAAATTACAAAAACACATTATGCTTAGTGCACTTCATTTATCCCCGACAATTTTCATATTAACTTTTAACATTATTTATATGTTAAATCCTGAAGAAAAAAAAAACCCTTTCCCGTATATTTTATTAAACCCCTTTAATATTAAATATCCCTACCCCTAAGTTTGAAATATAAACTTTATATTGCCCAACCCCGACAAATGACATAATTAATCGATCTACGATTAAGTAAATTCAAATCATCCGCCAATAACATCTCGTTCGATACTTTAATCCCCGCCTTAACTCCTCATTAGACTAAAACCACTGTGATTAAATTCCTGCTGGGCCCCTCCATTACCCTCCATGAAACTCCCGCGCCCGATCACTGCACGATCTCCCCCATCCCCATCCAACAACCAACGTTGATTTCCTAAGGGCCCAAAATCCAAACAATGCCTGCCTGAAATGGGTTGTTTTCCGTCGAGCCCCAGAGGCAATGTGGTGCACGATGAGTGGAATCAGGCGGCCTCCCCTCAATACTGCCAAGTGCCCAAAGGCTATGCAAATTAAACCACTTACTGCTAGCCTACTACCCACCAAAACTATCACTGTTCATCTCGCTACACGACAAAGGTCATTGTTCTCCCATACTCACCAAATTGACTTTTTGCGCATAGATCCAAAAAAGCCCCAAATCATTGTTTTTATCGTTTTAACTCTAATTTTCCATGCACACACCTATGAATGTTGAAAATCCGTAAATCCACAAACACCTATGGTTTGAAGACACCAAAATCTCCCAGATTTCCTTCCAGCCTAATTGCAGCCTTTTCAACCGTTCATAATTGTCAGTTACCTAGTTCACACCTTGTTTTCATCAATTCCAGGTATTTAAGCCAAAATCCATTGAAATCCCTATTAATTTCCAAACTAGTCTCTAAAGCTTTCTTAATTGAAATTAAAGGGAACTTTAATAGCATAAAAACCCACCTAGAATTGAACCCTTATTAATTCAAAGACTGAAAATCTACTTTTCCCCATTATTAAATCCATAAGAAGTAAGAATGGTCGCCCCAATTGCCATGGATGTTAGGCCAATTACCACTCCTCACCTGGACTTGGACCACCTTCCTCTTGCTGATAAAGACTTCCAAATTAAGGACACCTCTGTCCACGAATCCCCTTTTAAATTGTACTGCCGATACAAAGACCAATACCTCAACCAAGCTGATGAAATAGGTTTGTGGGAATCTAATTTGCCCGAATACCAATTCCTTGAGGTGCACATCTTTCCATAGATTTTCCATTATTTCCATGCAAAATACATTCCCGTTAAAAGAGTTGTGAAGTCCCCTAACCACACCATACATTTAACCATCATTGTCAAGTCAGTCAACAAAATGCTGTAACTACAACCAAGAAGAACTTAACCCCTATTTTAATTGGAGACCTTCTAGACAAATTTCCTAAGCTTACTGCTGCCAAGATTTCTCAAATCTTCCAAACTTTTATTGTAGAAGCAAACCATACCCCAAAATAACCTCCCCCATATATGTATAGCATATTTTCTCAGTTGGGCCAAGACATTGTGTCAATGATATCTAGTATCTTAGGCTATACAACCAGTGAATACATAGATGAAATCATTTTAGCCTTCATGTCCATTTTTACTCCAGGATAGCCCACTACTATCATGTATGATTATGCCAAGTACATAGCCAATAGGATGCATGAACATTTTTTTATAATGAGTAATGAAAGTGTGTTTAAGTATTCTTCAATTTTGTATCACCTTTTCTTATACTACCAAGCTGACAAGTTCCCACTCACTCTCCAAAAGCTTGACACTAAAGGTCATCCTAGGTCAATAATTTTTTGGACTCCTTTGATACATAACTATGATTCCCCATATCCATACATACATTTCATTGATATTTTTGTACATCCAGTAGTGACCATGCTACTAGGAAGTCCTCCTCCAAGAATCATTTCAGATATCAAGAGGATCCTACAACTATCAAAACAACACAAAGTGGGAGATTGGTACTTGCACCAAAATTACACAGAAATTAGGATCTATGGCTATGAGTTGGCTCCATATAAACAACCTAGATACCTCCCAATGAGGTTATTTTCTTCGGAGTACTACGGGAAAATAATCAACTCAGATGAGGTACATTTTTTTAAGGCCAAAAAGAAGGCCTAACTCAGAATCAAGGATCAACAAGGCCCCTTTGTATGTAATAGCAGAGAAGCTGGAAGAGAATCAAAATAAATCCATCAGAGACTCAAACTAAAACAAGCTTCATGTGGAGATATGACCCCTATGACTTCATTTGCAACAGGAGATAGAAAAACAAGATGGATCCCTACATTTACCATCGAATCCCTAAGATAGAGAAATATGCAAACCAATTGGAATGGGTGGAGAATACTTTAGTAGACAAGGATACCACTGAAGTAGCAGTTGGAAATGGTCTAATTTATTTAGAGAAAAGACTTGATGAAGGTTCTTTCCTATAGGTTCTAGGAGAATCTCAATTCCAAACAAAATCACAGGCCCAGGGAGAATCACAAGTACAAAGTGAATCTCATATAGAAGAAGAGTCCCAGGTGTAGTAAGAATCAGAGAAACCAAACCTATTAGAGGAATTAGTTCAAACAAATATATAGCATCCCACTATGAGTACTCCCCCTAACTTGCAAACTCCACTAAATGAGGAGAAAAGCCTCAAAAGGAATAAGGAGTAAGCCACTACATCAGGGAGAGGGACCATACAAACATATGCAGAAACCAACCTAGTCAAAGGCAGAGGTTGAATCCCATTTCAGAGCAAGAGTTCATAGAAGAAATAGTGGGGGCCACCAGCATAGAGAAAGAAAGAAGTAAGCCTACCACTCCTTTTGGGGGCACATTGGAACCTTCCACATCAAACACTTAGATGTTGGAAAGACAACAGAGTGTTAAGATGTCCTCCTTTAGGATCCCTGCTGACAGAGATCAAGACATTGGAGAGAGGTACAAGGATATAAAGGCCAGGAATGAGAGGCTAAAAGCCCAGAATTATGCACAATACCTTAAGACGACACCTACAAACCATAAAAGGCTAATGTTAGCCTATGGTATGGAAGAGGGAAATATGCATATGACATTTATGAAGCCCACTACTCAACAACCAAGGACAATAGCTAACTTCTAGAAGATAGATTTTGAAGTGTTGTCAAAGGACATACATCCTATTGACTGGATTGAGCTGCACAAATAGACAGGGGAGATTTTTTACTCCACCTTGATAGGGAAAGCCATCACAGCTCACCAATTGCAGAATTCCCTAAATAACATATCAACCCAGTTTTAATTAGAAAAGGCCTCTTCACAGGCAAAGGACACTAGAATCAAGTCCTTGGAGGACTTAATGACTGAGTTCAGACATGATCTAAAAGATGTGAAGGCCACTAAAAAACTGATCAAGAAGAAGAATGATGACATAATGGCTTTGAAGAATCACTTGAAGATTCCACCACTACATCACCCACAAACAGCAGAGGTCCTGGAGACCCAAAAGTGACAAGAGGAGCTTATAGAATAGGTCCTCAAGCTAAATGACCAGTTGAAAGAAACAAAAAAAGAATTAGACACATTGATTCAGTCCAAACAAAGTGAACTGGCCACCACTTCCACAGCTGCCATTCCCACAGTAACGACTGTAGTTCCCTCAACACTGGCAGCATCCTTGGCACCAATAGCTCCACTTGCCACAACACTGCCAATCACAAATGAGTCAACAATAGTAGGTACTTCAACAGAAAATATAGCAGAGTTAGTGAAGGCCATGGAGGAAATGTCCATCCAAGCAACAAAACTTAAGAGGCTTAAAGAGAAAGTGGCAAGCTCAGAAACTAATTGCAAGCTTGCCTAAATACAACAGAGAGAAGAAACATAGAAAGCCCTAAGGATGGGTGAGAAGATTAAGGTCCTAGAGAAGGATCTAACATTACGCAAGCCGCTAGGACAAACTAAGGGGATGCTCTGGGCCAATATCATTGACTCTATCAATGATATTTAGCCATCAATTCAAGTAATATTTGAGCAAATAGAACTGGTGAAAGTGGCCACCGAAGTAACACAAAAGGTAAAGGAAGACTTAGGATACCAGCCTAAGGGTGCTAATCGACTCATCCATTTTTTGAACAACAAAAACAAGCATGAACTAAATGAGCTTGGTGTGGAGGATAGAACTGAAGCCATCATTAAAGTCAAAAAGGTTCTTTCTAAAATAAACATTATGCTTAACTTGGAGGGAAAATGCTATAACATGCAGGTTGGCATTGACAGATTCATCGAAAAGTTTAAAATTTTGAGGGATAAAGGCCTTCCAAGTCCCATGGTCATCAAAGACAAACTTATGACCCAATTGGACTATGTTGACAAATTAAAGAAACTGTCGAAGGAACAAACCAGTACTTCAGGAATCAAAGCATTGCCAACAAGGAAAGTATTGTATGATACTTTAGAAAATCTATTTTTTCTAGAGCATGACGTGAAACATCTATTTGTCACCAAGCCAAATTTTACCAAATACATTGAGGCAAATGAGATTAATAGGAGAATGCTCAAGGTAAAGTTAACTAAATATGAATGGTGGGAGAAGATGACATATTTACTATAAGTTACCATAATAAATCTAAATGGCAACCATATGAAACATGTAAACAAGGTCAAAGAGTAATAGGTTAAAGAGTATCAATTAAAGACCAAATATAAAGATAATTCTAGCGTACACATATCAGCCAGCCTAAAAGGGCTCAAGTTCAACTACAATAGCCAATGCTACCACAATAAGAGGGACATCATGATGCAGTTTTCCATCTGTCTCTATCTTCATGCTTGAAGATATTTTTATTTCCTTAATTAAATCTCAAATTGTTATGAGATATTTTGTAATATTTTTTGTATAAATACTTCCCATTTTGAACTATCTAGGGTGGATTCAAAGACATTTCTATAGACTTGTATCTAAAATCAAAGTGCTATTGTATCAAGACTAGATTGGCTTGTTAGATCATGGAATAAAGTTCAAACATTTTATAGGATTCTTGTGTTAAGCGAAAATCAAATAAGTATTCTCTCATGTGTATTATTGTTTGCCCTTATGTTTATTAATAATCATATGCGTTTCTCTGAAATCTGAATGGTAAACTAGGAATTGTATTTCAGAACTTGCTTTAGTGCACTCTATTTTGATTGTTTACCTTCTTAATGTTTTCTGCTAAACTATCTTAGTTAGGGAATTCTTAAATGCTCCCTTACTTCAATAGTTTCTCTCTATGGTCTATGCAGCAAAGAATTCTTAATTGCTCTTTGTTGATGATCAGCCCCTAATCCTCATTTTGATCTCGGTCTAAGGTTTCTTCATTCCCTTTTACCCTAGTGAGAATCTTTCCATCCATAAGCCCTTTGAAGATTTGCCTTTTGCTTTGCTAGCCTACCCTATAAACAATCCCTTTAATGATATGGTCCAATTAAGCTATCCTTCTATTGACTATATAGCCCAATGGCTTAAAATCCTAGCTCTATCCATCGGTTCCAAGAATTCCACCACCCAACTTTCAATCAAAATAAAAATCCTCATGAACACTAAGAACTAGCCTAAAATCTAATAAAACAAAGTTAAATTATAAAGAGAGAGCCATCTTTGGACTTAGATTGGCTAGAACCTAAGTATAAAAGATTTGGTTTGTGTTTACCTCAGATTATTCCTTCTTTTGATAACTTCTAGGGGAAAATTTTGAGTGATAACAATGCGCAAGTCACCTATGATGCCTTTCAGGTCTAAAAATATTGTAGGAAACAAATCCTGATATTTGCGGAGAAACTCAACAACTTTATCCACCATGGCACCATCCCAGTAATCCTCGATCTTCACAAATTTTGGCTTTACTTCAGTACCAATGTTCACTTTCCTAATTTTTAGCAGTGCAGTGATGTCTGAGTTCTCTATCTACAAACCTTGAACTGTGCGATGCCCTTCTACCTCTGAAATATTGATATTTCTTGGATCCTCATCCTCCTCTTTAGTAGTCACATTATAGCATTCCATCACTGGTGTAGCTGGGTGCTCCAGTCTGGTTGAGCCAACTCCAAAGGGTCTTGCAGTATTATAAAGATCGCTACCTTAACCTCTTGGAAAGCTTCATCAATGCTTTCAAACCCATCTTCAAAACAGAAGGTCATTAAGAATCCTTCCCTTAATATATCCCACTTCGTGGTGCCATGGCGAAGCTCCATTTCTAGGTACCAATTCATAGGGATTGTATCCAGAGTGTGATAGAATAAGTCCACCCATTCTGGATGTGGCTATGTTCCATAAAATTTAGTCCATTTCACTAAATGATCATGCAGATCATTTTTCCCATCATATTTCTCTGTCAATCGAACTTTTGGGCGACCAGATCGCAACCTCATCATCCTCTTGTAATATATCCATTCCTCAAATTGTCCCATCCAATTTGGATTTGATTTTCTTGGTCATTCGATGAATTTTAGTATTTATGTACATCTTGTAGTAAATCAATGTAGCATCCTGTAGGAAAGACTGTTTTGAGCCCGAATTGAGAAAAATCATCATTGAAGTTGGGAGTAGGCCTCTACTTGACCTCCATGCCATCAATACTATTTTATCCCTCTTACTCCTCACTCAGGTTAGCATTTTTCTAGTTTGCAAGTGTAGGATTTAATTACCATTCTTCCATTTTCAGTCTTACAGTAGATCTCATCAATGACTTCATCTTATGCTGCAAAGTTTCCTCATGCATGAAGTAGACAACTAGCTCATTAGATTTTGTTTTTCTGGCTCATTGAAATAATTCTTGTTTACATGATTTTTGGGCAAATATCATTATTTGATGCAATGAAAGTGTTTCAAAAGTAGAGAAATATTTCATAGAAAGCAACCTTCTTCCAACTTCATCCATCCATAATCATTCCTTGCTTTCACTAGGGTCTTCACCAATTTCATCATTTTAGATGGAAACTTCTCCAAGCATGTTGAGAAACTCCAACCATCTCCCAACCTTGGTTTTGAGTTTTGAAGTGGTCCTAGGCACTCCCTAGCCTCATTCCATCCACCAACCACCTTCCCTAAGATTTTCATCACCTTCAACATCCATCCTTTTGCTCTCGGCTATATCCTATAGGATTTTAGGGGATCTTGTAGGAATCCTGTAACATCCTGTAGAAATCTTGTTTTGAGTCCAAACTAAGGAAAAAACCTCTAGGAATCTAGCAAAGGCTCCCTAGTTATCTCCCAATCCTTCTAACCATTCACTATCATCTCCAAGCCACCTACCACAACAACAAAAGAGATTAGCTTTCACACTCACATGAAAAAAGACAAAAAGAAAAACGGATTTATTTTATTCATTTACATGCACAATATTAGAAGGTTTGATGGTTTGAATATGCATTCTTAGGATAGTAGGATTGCATACATGTTAACTTAGCATTATTTTGAAGCAAAGCCTCTTACCAGTTAGATAGAAAATGGTGTGTTTTAGCATTTGATTTTAGTCTCTTTCCTTGTACTTCTTTCTTGCAATAGGTTAAGGTTCCATTTCAAACATTTCATCCTCTACAATTAGTTTAGGATTTGACTTTAGTACATGCACTCCATTACTGATCATGATAGCAAAGGAAGGAAACACTGTATGCCGCACATATAATGTTGATACCTATTAAGTTTGTGGGAACCCCACGTTGATAATTAAATTCGGTAGCCTTGGGAATTGAAACATTCTTGTTGCAATATCGAGGCTCATCAAATGTATTGCGTTCAATTAACAAGACTTATCCAGTAGATTCATGCATCAATACATTATTATTTCATAAAGACATTCTTTCATCACAGCATAAGTTGCAAACATAAATGACATAAGTAAACAAGTAAACACATGAATTTCTCCAACAGTTTTCTTTGTTGATTTTCAATGTAAGGTTACGGACTCGAAGCTTCCCTGCGCACTCAGCTATACGGGTCTGCGCAATTAGTTGTGGACTCTACTCTAGGCCTCTTTGCACTTAGCTACAGAGCCATTTCCCCCTCTAAGATTTGCTTCTATGTGCTAACTCTCTAAGACTCCATTCATCGTACCCATAGACAAAGACATAGATCTGCCTTAGACTCTCTAAGACACACCTATTTATACAAGCCCATGGTCTGTGAACCATGGTTAGATCTCAAAATTGACTGAACTTTACATAAATGAGGGTAAAAACCCTTTTTACTCCTAACTATCTATGTGCTCCGCATCACAATTCGCGAATATTTACATCGTTTTATCAAACTTTACATCAAAACTTGGGTTTTTACCTCAAAACTGACCCAAAGGACCCCATCCCAACACTCTGCCCTAGATTTTTTAATAGAATCTACAAGTGCATTTGATGATAAGATGTTTTCAGATTCCAATGTTCCTAGACTATTTAAGATTAAGGGAAATGGTAGGGGAAGAACATAAATTTCCATAGTTATATTCAGAAGGTTAAAAGAAAAGGGTACAAGATATATATTTTCTTAAGACAAGCTTTGTGAATGATATCTCCTTTATAACTAAATATTTATTTGTTCCTAAGTTAGTGTTGAAAGGTAATATTGTATCTCATTTCTAATCAAGAGAGATAGGGGATATGCTAGAATCATTGGATAATTTTGTCTAAAACATGTGTAGTCCTATTAAAGTTAAAGAAAAACTTCAGAACTTGGATTGTTGAGGTAAAGGGAAACAACCATTTTTTTTTTAAACATTTGAACAGACTGGAGGGTGTAACCGATATTGGAAAACATGGATATAATTGTCAAAAAGATACCGATATGGTGGTCCGAAATGATGATTTCATGGATTCAAAAACATGTAATGGATCTTCTGATGCAAGTCTTTTGGTGTGTACATAGTAGGAAAAAATTGTTGACAATACAGAGTTAGATACGTGTTACATGGGGAATAAAGACATGAAAATGATGGTTAAATGTTCATAATTTAGTACTTCATAAGAACATAGTGATAACAGATCAATTGTGACTACATATGAAGCACTTCCATCGATGTATGAGTGTAGTAGAGTAGGTTTCATTATTATTAATATTGAAAGAAAGAAATAGGAATGTTCGGGAGATAAAAATATAATGAAAAAAACATGGCTCTAGATGTGAAATTGTCATGAAAAATTCAAGCCACTTTTAATTTATGGATGCAAGGATACCTTGTCAACCATTTATTTAGCAATGAAATTGACAAATATGAACTATTACTATGTTCATACAAAATTGATCACAATAACGCTTGTAATCCACCTCATGGTTCACAGATTCTTTATCTGCATGGAAATTATTCAACAGTTTCATGTCGAGATGAATGCATTGAGATCACTTCAACTCTTGCGCAAAATAGTCTTTTCCTTTGTGCAAAAAAAAAATCCATGATGGGGTCTAGTTATGGTGATGCACAAAATTTAAACTTAGGAAAATAATTTTTTCTTGCTAATACCAATGTTGTTTCTGTAGGAAAGTTTACCTAGGAACAAATAAATCATGGAATGGTGTGGTCTAAACAGTTCTCAAAATTGGACCATCTATAGAGGAACAACATAGTGAAAGACGCATTGGAAGCCTACAAAGGATTGCAGACACATGGAGTAATGGGTAGCCTCAAGGAATTTGTCTAATAATTATCTGCAAATTCAAATTCAAAGAAACTTTAAGATGACGGGGTGGGTGTGAAACACCCCTACAAGTTGATGAAACAATAAACCACTCAAAACAATTTTTGTTTCATCCAATGACATATGATGACCCTGGACTTGATGAGTTTTAACGATATGGGTGGTCTTGCGAAGTGGTTTATCGAAACATGACATAGTTAAAATCAATGAATAACATTGACCTCAAGCACACCCTGCTCATTCCACAGACTGCTATAGTTCCCCCGAGGAGTGGTTCATGGTTCTTTAAAACCACATATGGGTTTCATAAACATGTGCATGAGTACAACTAGCACCCGTAATTTAGCTATTGTAAGAGAGAACACACCACCAACTTGGCTTCACATAGCATCTAATAATGACCGTGGGTCCTCACGTTTTGCACGATAGCTAAAACATACTTTTCTGTATAGATTATAGCTCCCAGTTGTTGTTGAAAAGGTCGCATTAGAATTGTATTTAATGATAATTATAAATTTTGTAAAAGGAGTTAGGTTTAGACCTACATGAAAATTATATATATATTATATATATATATATATATATGATATTTAAAATTTGTATTTGTATTCGTATTCGAAAAATCTTTCAAATAAATAGTTTATCATTGTTTAGAGTTTGTTTTGTAACTAGTTCAAGAAACAGTTTCGAAACTCATTAGACAGTTAGCTATTGAGTATAGGGAGAGGAAATAAAAGTCGAAAACCAACAATGGGGATGGATTCAAAGCTTTTGATTTATGAGGTTATTGTAATGAAATACGAATACAAACCAATGTCAATTCCAGTTTGGGGGTGATTGCAAAAGTATTCCCTTTTTATGTTTTTTTCATTCATTAATGTTTTTCTTCAACTAGTATAAGTGTAATGAATTTGTTGGTTGATTTAAATTGAATTAATTAATTTATTTCTAATTAATGGTACTCATCTTTTTTATTTGAATCTCTTAATATGCATTCCACCATATTGGGAACTCTTATATTAAATTCACTCTTTGCACCATTTCCTCTAGAGGGCCAAAGTTGTGATTCTTAATTGCCTTAGTTATTAGGGCTTGTTTTCCTTTTTTCTTATAGTCAAAACCTAAACCCTACAATCCTTATCTATCTTGGCCAATGTGATTTTAAATCTAGGTTTTAGAACTTGTTGTAGCTACAACAACCCCCATTTTTGACTTGGTATTGTAACAATAAATGCGGACCCTTCTCATTTTACTTTAAGTTAATTTTTTTTATTTTTTTTCACTAAGGGTTAACTTTGCTGAACTTCACCTGCAACAAGGAAAATGGATCAAACATTTTATAAATGAGAATCACAATCTCCAATTTTTTTTTTAAAGAGTGAAATAATTTTATATTGCTATTGTTTCTTTCTCTTAATTTCAAGACATTATGTGTTTTGTTGCAATTTAGGTTTTGTTGATAAATGATGGTGTAAATAAATTATGTTATATACTTTTATATTCTTTATTTATTACTATTTTTATTATTGTTTTCTTTTGGTTATTTTATGAATTATTTTTTTTATATTTTATATTTTGTGTTTTAATGTTTTATAAAATCGTTGTTTTACATGATTATTATTATAAAATCATTTGTTTGAATTGTAAATAATGTTATAAATGTTTTGTAAATAAAACAAATCATTTAACAAACACTAAAAGCATTTTTCCATTCAAACATTTCCAAATAGTGCTCCAACCTATTGTCAAACCACATATGGCATTACGTTATTGGTTTAAAAAAAAAACATGGCTTCGTCACATTGGCTCATTCAGTTTTTCATAAGATACGCTTGGCATTATAACATTTTGTTTGCATTCATTATTGTTTAAATGACTTTAATGATTAAACTATCACAGTGTATTTTTGTTTTTCTTTGTGATTGTAGGATCACATGCGAGGAAGGTACCAGTGAATCCGTGACTCTTGGAGGTCATTCAAAGATTGTTTCCCCAAGAATCTACGCTAAACATCACACCAAAACGGAGAGGGTAATCGTTGGATAATTTGTGGTTGTAGCATATTTTATTTTAACAGTTATATATATACTATATATAATTATATTTATATAATTTATAATTTGCAATTGTTTTCCTTTTAATAAATTATATTTTATATTAAACAAAAAGGGAAACTCTTATAAAAAATCAACTTGGTGTTTTTAGCAAATTATTAGTCATCTAATGTTTTTCTTGTACTAATTGAACAAGTTTATTTGTTTTTTTTTATTATATATTCATGGTGGCACTCTTAAACTTGTATCAATGAATGTTGTACTACTAGATTTACATTTTTTTAGTTATTTTGTTTATTTTTCTAATCCATACTTACATGTTATTAGTGATATATGTGTGGATGTTGTAGGTTGTGTTAAGTTCATTCAAATCATTTAGTAAAAATATTTACTAACTTGCAGGAAAGATCAAGGTGATTTCTTATTGATGAGCCTTGATATTGCAATAAGAATGTTGCAACTCAAAAGGCTATGGACTTTGATTATCAACCGGGGTCATACAAACTTAAAAGGTATCGGTACTATATGTGCAACATACAATGTGCCCTTCCTTTTTTTCCATGATGTAATGGAGTGCATGTACTAAAACCCTAAATTAATTGCAGAAAATGAACTACTCGAAATGGAAACCCTAACCTATTGCAAGAAATAAAGTATAAGGAAATAATCATATTCTAATTGCATAAAGATCATGAACTAAATGTAAAAGAAACCTAACTTAACCCTATTTATCACATGTGATTATTTAAACTAACTGAGCATGGAATCTGATTTAGGGAGTATTAATTGTTGCATGCATGTGCTAATTAATAAATAAAAAAGAACTATTTTTCTTTATCTTTTCATTTTATAAATGCAAATGCTAATTTTTCCTTGTTCTTTAGCAGAGGGGACAGGTGTGGAGGAAGAGGGGCAAATGATTTTGACAGCTTGGAGGTCAAGTAGAGGCCTAATCCCAACTTCAATAATGAGTTTTCTCAATTCGAGCTCAAAACCGGCTGCTACAGGATTTCCTACAGGATGTACCAGGTCCTATAGGATCCCTATTTTATTACAAAAAACAGGTCGAAATATTAGGAAGTGGTCGAGAAGGTGGAATGGAGCTTGGGAAAGGTAGACAATGGAAGAATAAGGAATGAAGGTGGTGGAAACTACCCAAAACTCAGGCAAGGGCTTCAAGATGCGTAGATTTTCTCAATGGAAATGACAATTTTTGCTTATAAAACAAGAATTCAGATTGAGATTTTAGTGGATTTTGGCGACATGGGTGGATAAGTCTTGGATGAGGTGAACAAGATGAGGTATCCCTGTAATGTAGAATCTCTTGCAACACAACAAATTATTGTTTGCATATATCCACAAAGTCATCTATACATCGGAAAATTTTATTAAATAATGGAAAATTACTAGTCTAAAATCCAAAAATTTGAGAACAAGTGAGCTAGTAAATCTATCAAATGCCTAACCTAATTAAATGCAAACAAAATGAAGTAAATTTTGTTATTAAATAGAGTTTTTTTTTATCTAATGGAAATGGAACCAACTCGATTGAAGCTCGTTAGCATGCTCTAAAAAGTAGCAGAAATTTATTTTTCTTTGCCACAAAGGAGTTCTAGAAATCTAGATTTGGGAATAAGAAAGCTAATCCAAGTAGCTCAATGATTACTATGACCTTCCAAATATTTTCCAAGGATGAAATGCTGATTTTGATTCTGCAAAATAACTTACATTAACCATTTAACCCAATACTACAACATGAAATCATTAATACTAAATGTAGAAATAGAAAGAAACAAGAACAAAAAATGCATGTGAATAAGAAGTGATAAGAAGAAACGAAAATGATACAAAAGGGCATTTAGGCACCTGGGATGGCCAAGCCCAAATAAAATCAGAGTCCTATGGAGGAGACCAAGAATTAGAAGCTGAACATGACACCAATCTTCATTATTTTCATCAATACAATTACATCCGTGCAAGAAAATACAATGGAGCTGCAAAAATATGACTTCTCTCCAAAGAAAGACTAATACAAATCCCCCCTAGAGGAAAATTCGACTTGTTACTTATACAAAATGATTAGGAATCATTCCCCATGAAAGGAGGAAGCTTTTCCCACCAAAATCCTTTGATTAGTGGATCTAGTTCCCAATACTATGAATATGCATTAAATGGGAGGGAACACATTCCTAGATTTTCTCAATCATTGAAGTTCCACAATCTATGCCATAATTCTATAATATATTGTTGATTTATTATTTAATATTGATGCTCCTATAGTAGGGAGAAAGTCCCTAAATTGTCTCCTACTCCAAATCTCCATAGTTTGTCCAATATTCTCACAATGTTCCACAAAAATAAATAATATTACGCAAAAATATGCAATTATTCATAAACCTTCCTAATGAACATATTAAAGTTAAAAATACATTATATAATGCAAAAACAGATCTTTAATATGCTACATGATGGTTAGATGGGCCTTAATTTATGTTTAATTTAGAGGCATGAGCCTTAATTTATGTCTAATTTAGAGGCCCATCATACCCCCTGCTGAAAGTGTTGCTCATCCTCTAAGTAACTTAGTGACCTCATTGTGCCTCATTCATGGCCTTGGTGGCCTGTCTCTTATGCATTCCTCAGTCCTTTCTCTTAAGAATCTTGGTTGTAAGTTCTACAAGGACAAGCCCAAAATTTATATTTGTGCATAGAAAAATCATTGTTTCTTGATACCATTAGCTTGCATTCTTCTTTTCTTTTGTGGCCTAGATGATTTCCTAATGGCCTTGGAGTTTTCTGTTTTGATTAGGTCTCTCTTAGGCATTGCCTTCTTTGCTTTCTTTTTGGGTTTTAGCACCATTTGTTCCTTTCTTCCTTCTTGTAGCAACATTTTGTTTTCCTGTAGCAACCATTCCTTCTCTTTCGAAGTCTTTTAACTGTATGGGAGCGATGAGAAATGGTGTAGAGTGTTTGGAGGATGATTCTAGGGCTCAAAGGGAGTAGTGTAGGTTTGTGAAAATGGAGAGGATGCTCTATTTGATTCTTTTTTCAAAAAAAAATTAGGGTGTAGGGTTTGTTCTTGAAATTATAAAATGGGATCGATGAATGATGGATATATAGTGAATATTAAGTGTATGGAAGGCTTAGAGTGTTGTAGTGACTTGGCATTTGAAAAAATTTCTTCTTTTAATTGTTGTCCACATTCCTTCAAATCATTACCCTTCATAATTTGACTTTTCCACTTTTCATGAGTGAATTAGTGATATGAAATTAACTAGTTGAATGTGGTCAAGACTTATGACCCATCCTTAGCTTATAAAACCTCATCTCTCATGCATTAAAAACAAATTTATAACTATAATATGCTCAAGAGAAGAGATCAAGAATATTGAATACATGTACCTGCCTGATGGTTTTTGGAGAGACATGCATGTTGTTGCTGAGTTGATGTTTCTATGCTGCTAATGACTAAGGTACATCTTCTTGACTACCTTTTTTTTCTTTTTTTCTTTTTTTATCTTATTTTGTTGATGTGCCAGTGTTGGGGGACCTATATCAACCTTCCCTAGAGAATATATTACCTTTTGACCCATTTCTCTAATCATATTGCCTCTTGTAGCTTCTTCTCAGCCATCCTATAGAGATCCTGTAGTAATTCATGACAACCTCTCGTAGCCGACTTGTTTTGTCCATATCTCCCAAATAGTAGAATGGATTGACCTGATTTTTTTTAGTATGTTTCCATAATCATTATGCACCTCCACATAAAAAAATCTTGGCCAATGGATGCATGAATCTCGAGAAAAAGTAAAAATGGTTGAAGGTGATGGAGGCCAATTTCTTGAAAACTATGCACTCGAATTTTTTGAAATTGCTTGGGCATGTTACCATCATCGATATTCATCTCCCCATGAAACATCTTTTTGAATGGATGCATGAATATAGAGAAAATTTAAAAATGGTTGTAGTAGATGGAAGCCGATTTCTCAAAACTTATGAACTAGAATTTGCTGAAATTGTTTGAGCATGTTACCACCATCCATATGCATCTCTCCTTGAAATAGTCTGGAAAATGGATGCATAGTTTGCAAGATATGGCAAAAATATTTTTCTACTCTATGTATTTCTGTTTCCTATAGTGAAACGAAGCATTCCTGTAGTTTCTTAGGACAACAAGCAAACTGGATGAGAAAATCTTGAGAATGATAGGTGCATGGTGGAAATAGATGAGGGTGATGGATTGACATGGCCTTGGTCTTGTTCGAGAATTTGAGAAAAGGAAGAGAAAGTCAAAATTTTACTTCTGTTGACTATGCTTGACCGATTTTTTCTTTTTGGTTCCAACTTATTTTTGTTGCTTGCAGATGTTGGAGAGTACATGAATTCATCAGAGAGATACATGGAGCAAAGGTTTATTAGTTTTTCTTTTCTCTTCTTTTTTTAGGCGTACTAGCCACCTCAATGAGGTTTTCAACTAGTAGTTCTGCCCAGGTGCTTCAAACGAGGTTTTCACCTAGGATCTTTTTTTTCTCTCTTTTTCTTTCTTATTTTCAACCCATTGACTACCTCATGGAGGTTTTGAATCAATGAGCTAATCTTAGGCACCTCAAAGGAGGTTTTCACCTAATATTTTACTTTTTTCTCTTCTTTTCATTTCTTTTTTCTACCCTACTCTACTTGAAAAAAAAATCACTTTCAAGTATAAGAATACTTCCAATGGAGCCATGTGTACATCAAGATGACAGAAAAGTCGATGTGTAGGCTTGAAATGTATGTTTGTACATGTAACTAAATTTGAGTGATCAAATGCTTTGACTTTGATGATATCAAGCACAATTCAAGAAAATAGTATTTTTGCAACTTAGTCACTATCTGGAAACATATTCCATAAAATTTTGATGTCCTTAGTCCACTTGCTGATATGGATCATTCCTCATGTCTTCTTCTACCATGACCTTCAAATATTCCTCTTTTTGTTGACTATTCTCTTGAACACATGGAGGATTTGATGGTAACCATGAGGGAGCTTTCTCAATCTCTGATTTTGATGTATGCTCTTCATCAAGTGCAACCCATGGTTCTTTTTGTTAGTGTCAGTCAGTTCAGCCTGTCACCAGTGATCAAATATGCTCTTACAAGGTGTTGTTAGGGTGTCAAGTTAAAGTTTTGTCATTTCAGTGAGTCTTCAAATAAAAATTTGGTCATTGGTTATTGTGTCTAGGTCACTACTGCTCCCTTAACTTACTCATGGTCTTTATCACTCATCATGGTCATTGTCTTCTTCAAGGTATCATATCTTCATTTAAGTGTCTTGGGTCATGAAATGGTTAAATTCCTCAATTTAGGTCATGGTCTAGGGTTTCACTCCATGTGTCATCATGATACCATATTTCAAAACAAAAACATTTCCATCATGTGATTCAGTAGGTAATGGGAGTTACAATCTTAGGGAAAGAAAAATAAAGGTAAAGGTAATGTTTTATTTCCAATAAGACAATGTTGCAGTACACTACCTCGCCTCATCATTCCTCATAGGGACATGTTTGCTTCAAAATATATTTTTGACCCAATGGAGAAGAATTTTTACAAAAGTGAAAGAGGTTTTTATCCACAATAGTCCAAGGAACAAAAACCTCCTTCATTTTATGCACAACTGTAATTATTTGAAGGAAATGCCCAAAATCCAATTGCTATGGGAGAGTTGCTGCACTGTTGGACAACTTGACTTCAAGATCATTTTTCAAGGGCTTTCAGTAGGTTTTGGAAATGCTTAAGGACTCTATTGTGTATAGGACATCCTAATCTTTCCAATGGTACCTTCATATTCTGATTTGGATTAGTGGAAGACATCCAAACATGATCTGCAAGTTAGCGTTGCGCTCTTGTCAGAGAAGCCCTAAGTTTTTGGAGTGACCTTGGGAAAATAATTTTTTCTCCCTCATAGATTATCCCAATTACATGCCTGGGGTCTTCATCTTATAGCAGACTTAAAGAGATTTCCAAGGAGCTATAAAGCTCTCAATTTGGAGTAGTTGAAGGCCTCCAAAAGTGGTTTGGAATACTGGTGCTTCACTCAGGAACATTGTGCTACGCTTAGGCCAAAGTAGCTCAAATTTGCCCAAAACTCACCCAAATTGAATTTTTAAGCTTGTTCACATGTTTTATTGCAATCCTAAGCTGAGGTACAAGTAAGTACACCATCTTACTTACCTTTTTGTTTTTCAAAATGAATCCAAGCCAAATATTTCTTCAATTAGGGTTTATAGTGAATTTCTCATGAAAAATGATAGGGTTGATGATGGTAATTTGGTTTTATTGCCTTTAAACGTGTAAAATCCTATCCTACACCTCCACACATGTTTAATATGTTATATGAGCCACTGAACGAACCTCATAACATAAAATTACCTCACTAAAAGTGAAACCCTAGTTCATTCCTATGGGTTTTGGGCACTTTCCTTAAAAACTTTGTTTTTCCCTTTCACAAGTAAATTGTCCCTTCATTTCAAATCCTTTTATTTTTATCAGTTTTTCATAGTCCATATCCACCTTTTTCAAATTCCCTTTTCTAGTTTTTTCACTCCACCTACCCATCATTTCATTTTTCACTCATCCCTCACTATTTTTTTCCCTTTTCTATCAGCTAGGGTTTCAAAATGAAATGATATTACTTCACCAAACCATCACCAAGACACATCAGCACAACTTATGGAAATGGGGTCCTCTAGCAAAATAGTGGAGAATACTCAGCTACCCAAACTTGAGGTGACTAAAGTGTATAAGAAAGGATAGGGGCTAGTGTTTTCTTCTCATAGAGAGAAAGGGGCCAAGCCTTCTTCATCAACAAAGTAGGAATCGACAACAAAAGAGAAAGACACAGTTGAGCATGAGTTTGACTTGGTTGATTCAGAGGCTGAGGATGAGACTTCAAACATGTGACAGACAATCGCGGATAAGGAGTATCAAATCTAGAGCTAGCAATCAATTTGAAAATAGAAAAATATGTCATATCATTCCTTGAACATGAAAATAGTCAACTCAAAGCAAAGGAGTTAATCATAGAAAAGGAAAAAGCCAAGTTATTATAGCAAGTTGGAAAAGATAAGGAGATCATGGAGTCAAGTAAGACTGAAGCATCAAAGGGGAAAGGAAAGAGGAAAAGACGAAGAATAAGAGGCCTCAGGAAAGCTTTGCAAGAAGAGTAAGAACAAATTCTATTGAATGAGGACTTTGACCTAGAGGATAGGATTGCCCTTGAGGTTCATGAAGATAAGGAATATTGGCTAAGTAGGGTAAACTAACACTTGGAGAAGCTCCTTGAGAAGGAAAACAAGGATAATCAGTTGCTCGGGCACATGGCACACCACTACCAAGCTCAAAACATGATCGCCAATGTTAAAGTAAAGCAACTTGAAAATAAGTTCAAGGAGGCCAAAAAAGACCAAAATGATGAGGGAAACTTGGATATGCTTGCTGAAGCATCAATGAAGCTATACCAAACATGTTTTTACACCTTCCCTCGAACTTTGAGAAAATTCTGAGCATTTTGATATTTTTGAGAAATTTTGGTCTAAATTCAGAAATTGAGCTACTCCAGAAGCGCAGGGCCTTGGCACTGTGCTTTTTCCTCAGGCCTCCATTTGAGGAAAGGTCTACATTATTGTAAATCTCTTCCCATCCTCTAAAAACCCATTTTCTCATATTTTGCAGAGGTGGCTCAGTTTTGGAGAAAAAGATAAAAAAGTAGCAAAAAACTAGCATTCTGCACCATTTTTTAATAGGCACTGCACTTCTGAAGCGACCTTGGGAGAAGAGGCTTTTGAAGGCCTTCCCATGGTCAAAATTCAGAAATTAAAGATTTTATGGAAACTAAACTTAAAGGGATAGTTGATTGTTTTCTTTGTTTTTCATTTTGATCCCTGGAAGGCACCTAAACATCATCTCAAAGTAGAAATTGCGCTTCTACACTTTTCTGTGTTTTAAATTGTAAATTTCACTCTGTAAATTTCTAGTTTCTAGTTTCTAGTTTGACTTAGTCAAATTCAAGATTCTCTATGTAATGTCACTTGTTTCGAGGCTAGGTGATGTAGGCATGAATAAATGTACATCACAGGTTGTTTTTGATGTTTATTAGGCCTCATAAATGAAGCAAACTCCTAAACAAACTCTCCATGAAGTGTTTGAGTTTCACTTTCTCACTCTCACCTGTTGGTTGAGAGAATTTTGGAGTCAGTTCCTCCACCAAGAAATTTGACTCCTAAACATGGGCAAGTGGTCTAGGAGAGTCTATATGTATCATTTATCTTGAGGAGAAGAGGGTTGAACTTTTTATGAAGGAAGCTTGCATGCAATCATGTTTTCAGCTAATACAGAGATAGGTTGTAGCTATTTTCAAGGAACTCTAGCGCAATGAGTTCATGGTGCTTGTACTTCATTATTTTTCTTTTCTCATGGTCTAAACATATTTATCTATATTATATATCTTTTTTTTTTGCTAATGAAAGAGTCGGACCTTCTTTTTCATTAATAATATACCAAATTTACATCACTCCACAAGAAGTAGTGGACCACGGAAGAAACCTAAAAAAACCAAAGGAGAAATAGCTCGATGTAGAAACTTCAACCCCATCTCAAAAGTCGATAACTGAAAATAAATTTGGAGTCGGTGGCAAGGACATTGAGACCCGCCATAACATTGAGCATCCTGCCTAGGACCAATATCGTCCTGCCAAGAAAGGAATGCATTAGCGCTTCCCGCCAACTAGACCAATAACCTGCATGAACAATCCCAGCCGTCGACTCGCTTCGCATGATCTGATGGCAGAGGATCCTTTTGCATCGATTAAAATCATTGAACATTAGCGCTTCCTGCTAATTAGACCAATAACCTGAACGATCAATCCAGACCGTCGAATCACTTTGCATGATCTGATGGCTGAGGATCATCTCGCATTGACTAATGTCATTGAACATTAGTGTGTGATGAGGGCAGTATTTTAGCCAACCCCATTTCCACGTGTAGCCCTCTGTATGGAGTCACTTCAAATTCAGAAATAACATTTCCTACTTGTGAGGGCCGCAATCACCTGAAAATTGTTCCCAGTCTGATAATCCGATCTCGGATGGAAAACCCCTAGTTTTGTGGTTGCCGAGAGTCCCTGGGATCCTACCTATCATTTCGTTTTCTCTATCAGAAACTGGGAAGGACGAAACACCCGCCAACTGGTATTTCTTTGAAGAACCAGGTCCGCCCAACTGATTATCCACTGGAATCTCAGAAACAAAGCTAACTCGGCTTACTATGGTCGAAAATGAACTGCAACCCACTGAAGACCTGAAAGTAGAAAATATGAGAAACATAGAACACCTGAATTAGCTAGATTCTGTCTCCATGGCCCTACTATAAAACACAATCCTGTCTTCATCTGCCTGGTCATAAAATTTCGCTTTTAACCTACCCTGAGGCATTTCTTCCTACCCAAATTCAACCCTGTTCTCTGTGCTGATCACCCCTTGATTGGCAAGAAGATCTGCCAATTTATTTGCCGATCTTCGTACATGTTTAAAGCTAACAGTCCGAAGGCTTTGGAGGTGCTACTAAATCCTTCGAAAGCCTTGGATCAGTTGCTAGTTCCTTGAGACTTTTTCCGCCTTGTACCCCAGCTGATCCTCTTGACTGATTCAATGATTAACTCTGAATCAGCTTCCACAATCACATTTTTCAGTTATCCTGTTTCAGGAAATATAAACACTGCTCCATAGTCATCAATTCCACCATGTTATTGGTGGCTCTTCCTAAATGATAGTAGAATATGAAAAGTAATCCACCATTCTCATCCCTTAACACATCTCTGTAACCAATTAATCCCGGGTTGCCCTTTGAAGCCCCATCAATGTTAAATTTCAAAAAGCCCTTGGGGGAGGATGCCAGAAATCTTGCTTAGAAGCCCAGGAAATTACTTTCCCATCCCATCCCTGAGGTATAAGTCCCTGCAAACCCATTTCACTGAGAGTTCTCAAAACTTGAGTAGAAGGAGGGTTCTTGGGGTGATTTCGCACAATAGTGCCAACCGTTTCCTTGATTCGATTTAATATTTGCTCATAAAGGCATTGGGATGGCCTCTTTTGATTCTTGAAGATTATGTTGTTCCTTTCTTTCCAGACATTCCAAATAATGAAACTTGGCATGGTGGCCCATGTTGACCTAAGAATCTCATTGTCTGAAAAGGTTCTTCTCCATCTATTTAGGGTGTTGATGATGCTCCCTTTATCCCTGTTAGTCTGTTGGAAAATGGTGGCAAAAGAATCCCACAAACTGGAGGTGAAGATACAATTGTTGAGAAGGTACTCCATAGTTTCCTCTTGGGCTTCACAGAGCTGACATCTGGAAAGCCCTAGGACACCCCTCTTCCTGATGTTATCCCAGGTCAGGATTTTCTTATACTGAACCAGCCACATGAAGAGTTTAATGTTCATCAAGCCTTGATGTCTCCATAGGTCTTGCCAAGTCTTATCTGGATCTTGAGAGTTAAGGTCAAGGAGAATGAGTTTTTCTTCTTTGAGATTAAAGGTTCCTTGATTTTTGTTGCCCCGTCTTAGCTAATCTTGCCCCCCTGATTTCAAAATATTCCTTTGCTCTAACATGTTTTTTAGAGTCTTTGCTTTAGCCTTCAGGGGGCTTTCATCCCTAAAATCAAAGTTCCTCTAGGTTCTCCATTTTCCAATATTGTTGGTTTGGACCCAAAAGTCTCTTACTTTAGATAACCCTTTAGCATCTGTATCTTCCTTGAGATCCCTCAAGTCTTCCTTTAACAAAATAGGTTCTTGTTTCCATCTATCCTCCTAGAAGAAGGCAAGGTTTCCTTCTCTGATTTCCCAGAAGCTATTTTCTTGGACTAAGCCCCTGTTATCCGAGGCATTATTCTAGATGTGAGAACCCTTATTATATCCTGACATTATTCTTAGATCATTATTTTTCCACATGTGTGCATATTGTTCTTTCCATATCTTTGCCCATTGAGCCTCAGGGTCTTTAACCCATTGACACCAATAATTTAGCTCCTAAAGCCTTACTTAGAATCTCAGGATCATCCAGACCAAGTTCTCCATAGTTTTTGGGTTTGTAGATTTTTTCCCATGCTACCAAGGCCCATTTCTTTCTTTCTTCCTCCCTGCCCCAAAGAAGGTCTCTTTGCACGTTTCTAAATTGTTGCAGAACACCTTTGGGAGCTGGGAGAGCTTATCGCATGAAGACTGGGATTGATTGAAGGACAACCTTGGTTAACACCAACCTACGTGCCAAATTTAAAGATCTGGTAGTCCATTTCCTGATCTTATCTTGCAGTTTGCTAATCACTGGCTCCCAGATGCTCTTGTGAAAGGGTTTGGCCGTTAGAGGGACTCCCAAATATTTTGAAGGGAGGATCTCCCTTTGAAAACCCAAAATTTTGGAAATATTTCTTTGAATAGCAGTATGAGTATTAAAGAAATAAATCTTAGATTTGGAGAGATTAACTTCCATACCTGAAGCCATAGCGAAGTCTCTCTGGATTTTCTTATAAGCTAAAGCTTCTTTGACCGTGGGGATGCCCTGTAGCATTCTATCATCCACAAATTGTTGATGTGTTAAGGCCTGACCATCTTCAGAAACTTGGAGACCTTTGACTTTACCAACTTCTTTAGCATGCTTGATAGATCTACCCAGCCATTCCAACATGAGAATGAAAAGAAAGGGAGAGAGTGGATCTCCCTGCCTGAGGCCTCTTGAAGGAATAAAAGTCTCTGAAGGAGAACTATTAACAAGAATTGAAAAACTAGGAGAAGTAACTAGGGCCATCACCATCTGATCCAATTGTGATCAAACCCAAAAGCCATGAGAACTTTTATGATATAGGTCCAATTCATCTTTTCATAAGCTTTGGCTATATCCGACTACATGATCATTCCAGCTTTCCTCTTGATTGTAAGTGAGTGCACCACCTCATGAGCTTGAATTATGTTATCGAGGATTTTCCCGCCTTTCACATATCTAGATTGTTCCACCGATACCAGGGTGGGAAGAAGAGGTTTGAGTCTATTGGCCACAACCTTGGATATTATCTTATAGACAACATTACACAAGGCAATGGGTCTAAACCTATCAGGAGTTAGAGCTAAATCGTGTTTAGGGATCAGGGCAATAAAGGTGGTATTAAGCACCTTCAGAATGGTTTTGTCCCTCGTAGATTCTTCCACAACATTCAGAATGCCCTGTTTTACAATATTCCAGCAAGCTTTGAACAAATAAACATAGAAACCATCTAGACCTGGTGCCTTACCATTTTGCATTTATTTTAAGACCTCACTGATCTCTTCTTCCGACATTGGCCTATTAAGGTTGAAATTGTCCTCTTTGGAAACCAACTTAGGTATATGTCTTGATATAACCCTAATGGATTGTTCTCTATCTGAACAGGAATCCTGAGCGATACCATGAAAGTGTTGAACTATCACTGCTTCTATTTCTTCATGAGAATGAAGAAGATTACCTCCTTCATCCTTGATAGAAGAAATCTTGTTATGATCTCTGTTCGCCACAATGGATCTGTGGAAAAATCTAGTATTACGTTCTCCTTCTTTTAGCCATTGCACTTTGGACTTTTCCCTCCAAAAAATCTCCTCTTGTTTACATAAGTTCTCCCATTCTTGTTGACTTTTGGTTGCTTGCTCACTTCTATCCTTATGAAAACCCTCCCCAATAAGGGTTTGGTTGAGTACCTGCATTTTTCCATCAACATATTTTTTTCCTTCAAAAATATTACCAACTCCTTCTTGTTCCACTCCTTGAGCCTAAGTTTGATATGATTTAGTCTTTTTTGAAGTAGGAACATGCTTGTGCCCTAAATGTTTAATTCTTCAGCCCACCAGATGGATATGTTGTTGACAAAATCTGGGTGGGAAAGCCAGAAGTTTTCAAATCTGAAAGGTCTTTTCTTGGGTGTACCAATTCCTTGAATTTCCAATTGCATTGGCCAGTGATCCGAGCCTCCAAAGGGGAGAACTCTTGCACCTATGTCCTTGTCCTTGAGCATAAGATCTTCTGAGATAATGAATCTATCTAATTTGGAAGCCACTTGAGACTTTCCTCCTCTTTTATTGTTCCAAGTAAAGGTACGATTACTCATAACAATATCCACTAACTTCATATTGTCTATGAAGGATTGAAAAGCACATGAATCTTTATTTAGAGTTCTGGTGCCCTCTTTGTTCTCTGACAAAGATTTGATCATGTTGAAATCACCCCCAGGATCCAAGGGATACTTGCATGTATTTCCCTGAGATCCTGCAAGGAATCTAAAAGCTTGAGTTTTTCATCCATTCTTTGGGGACCATACACATTCGTGACCAGGTAGACTTCCTTATCTCCCACTGGTTGTATGACCACCGATAGATAATCCCTGGCTACCTCTACATCTATAATGTCAATTTTTTGGGGGTTCCAAAGCATGAGAATTCTACCTACTGTATTCTCTGCTTTGACTTCCAAAAACTCAAATTTATTGAGCCATTTACTATGAATCTCTTTTATTTTATGAATGGAATATTTAGTTTCCTGGATGAATATTACATCTAGTGCTGCTTGTTTCATTCTTTTACTAAGTAATATTTGTTTTCTTTTACTGCTTAGGCCTCTAATATTCCAATAAGTGAGCTTGATTATTAAAGATTTGTAAAGGAGTAACTGGATAGATATTTCATCTTACCTGAGTCTATCATTAGCTTTCCACATTCCATTAAGAGCTCGTTCTGCTTTTCCCTGCCTCTATTCTTTCCTGGGTATCTGGATGCCATGCCCGGTGTGCTTTTCATAGCTTTCACACCTTCGCTACCTTGCCTTTCATGATTCCCTTGCTTTTCCAGCCCTATGGTCTGAGTTTTCCATAAGAACAGTTGTTGAACTCTATTGAACTCCTCTGGAGGTAACGAATCCACTCCCTCCCTAGTTCCTTGTTTCAAGAATCCTTCTAGATCTAGATTCTCTTTCTCAAGAATCTCTTGTAGTTCTTTGTCTTCTATTTCCATCTCACTCTGGGTCATTTCCAAATCCATCTCCAATCTTGTGTCACTCATGATTTCTTCTTTCTGTTTATTAATGTTTTGTGTTTGCTCATCCTCTTCTTCATTCTCCTCGTTCATTGGACTGCCTCCATTGGCCTGATCTGCCTTTGTTATCCCCTCTTCCTCTTCTAGTGCTTGAAGCCTGTTTTGACTAGCACGTTGCCTTTCATTCTAATGTGTCTTTGATCCGCTCTTGCTCCCTTTTCCTTTCTAGACTACTTTGTGAAAGCTTTCCATGTCTTTCATGGTATCGGTTTTACTAGTATTTTTAGTTTTACTGAGAGGGAAATCTATGAATAGGTGCCCATGCTCATGACATTTACGACATCTAAATGGGATGTGCTCATAATCCACTGTTTGTACCCATTCTTCATCAAACACTTCCAATATTACCTTGTTCGGCAAAGCTCTAGAAGGATCCATCTCCACAAATATTCTTGCAAAGGATGTGTATTTTCCCCTCCTGGTGGCCTCAAAAGCTTTGATAAAACATCCTAACTTATTTCGTATGGCAGATAGGGATTCCAGTTGCCAGTAATCCAAAAGTAAAGAGTAGAGTTTTACCCAAACCAGGACCGAGGTGAGAGTTTCACATTCTGGGACAAAATTCATGATCCAAGGTTGCATATATAGGCCTATTGCTACATAAAAGTAGGGCCCTCCTTCAAACACTTTGTCCTTATCTTCAATGTTTACAAAGACTATAGTAAAGAATACCTTTGACCCAAGATGTAGTTCTATGCTTCCTTTTGGTTTCCAATGGTATTTAATCCATGTTTGTAATGCTTTTTCAGTGGGCCATAAACCCATGGACTTACAAATGGCTGCATAAGTCTGCATGTGGTCCTTATGCGCCTACAGAGCGAGATCATTCAAAACAACTCTAGGAGTGAAAGTAGTCTTGGGTTTGCATGGTCCCTTGTTAGATTTGTCTTTTGTGCCCTGTTCCTTGTCTGTTTCCTCACTTTTTTTAGTGTTGTTATTCTCCTTAGCTTTAGAGCCCTCCTTCTCCTTTTCTCTATTTCTTTTCCTTTCAGCTGAAGGATCTCTATCCTCTTCTATTGTCTTTTTTCCTCTACTTACCACTGCCTGCTTGTAGGAGGGAGTGGAGCTCCCTCCTTTATCACCTTCCATGCAAAATGAACTTTGCAAAACAGTAACCCTAGCTTAAAAATCGCCCTCCTGCTCCTGCCTCATCCATGTTTCATCATATCATGAATCATTGTCAATATGAGAACATCTCAATACTCATCCAAGGTCTATATTATATCTCTTTTATCTATAAACACCTTATAATAAAATAAACGTAATTCTTGTTTTTCAAGATATGTTATCTTGTTTTCATAGTTATGTGTATGTCTTCCTAAGCTAATGAAATCATTTTTATTTATGCTCATTAGTTTCCTCCACACTATATCCTCTATACTACACTAAAACTACTCAAAATACACCATGGGTTCTGATATCTAACTCCTTCTCATATTTTCTCCTGCACTCCTATAGCCTAGACCTATTTGTGGCTCCAAACCCTAAGTTCAGCGAACCCTAAAAACCAAATTTTCACAAACAAACAAAAAAAGACATATATCTAGCCTAAAATTCATTTTCTTTAAATTTATATCATTGATTAGAAACTTAGAGAGATCCCTCTCATGCTCAGTGGGGATAACTACTGATCTGAAGTGGTTTGAGGTTACCCTTCTCGATTTCCTTTTCAGCCTAGGAGATTGTAAGGACTAACATTTTTGGCACCGCTGTCAGGGAAAGAAAGATCATATCTTCCTTGAGAAAGAATGACAAGGTTCAGATATGATTTTTGATGGTGAATAGTGATCAAACACAAGAAAGGTTGCGCACCTTTCACCTGGTGACTCCAGTGTCAAAGAATCCAAAGGTTCAGAAATTTCATGGCGACTCCATTGATAAAAAAGGGTAGTTTGAAGAACTTCTTGGTATCTTAACTGTTTTCAAGATGGATTCAACAACTTGAAGGTATGCTCCTATGAATCAAGATCATGTTCCTGCTTTTCCGAATCGAATTCCTTGTATAGATTTGCAAATAGGGCTGTCAAGGTTTAAAGGTCATGATGGAGAAGATGCTAGTTTGCATTTGGTCAAATTTCATTTTCATATTCAAATATTAAAGGATAAGTTTCCTGAAGATTGTTTGATGAAGATTTTCATGGCTACATTGGAGGAAATGGTATGAGAGTCTACCATCTTCTAATTTATATTCTCTAAAGGATTTTGATTTAGTTTTCTTTCAACATTATCAAAGCTGCAATTTTTCCTTATCAATGATGGATAGTTGTTGTGAGATTTTTGAAAATTTCCTTAAATTTTTGAAAATTCATATGGGGATGAAGAATGTATGGAATAAGATATATTAGAAGCCCTTGATGATTTTTCCTCCCAATAAGAATCAACAGTTTCCTCCTTCAATGAAACAGTCTGGGATCAAAATAGAGAAAGGCCTACTGCTGATCTTGAAAATCAAAATCACCAAGCCAATGTTGATTTCTACGAAACTCAATTGTCCCCTCTATCTAAAGATGAAATTGATTAGATTTTGAAAAAACATGTTACAGACCAAGTTAAGGCAGGCTTGCAATGCTCACACAGTCAAGATTGTGTGAGCGAGATTTCTTCCATTATTGAAAATGAAAATCTAGGTTTAAATGATGACAATCATGAGTCTAATGAAACTATACATGAAGTTGTTGTGAGTAAGCCAATTTGTGATGTAGATTTCCTGCAAGGAGATCAGCTAACAAAATCTATTTTCTTTCATGAAAAGGGTAGGGCTGACCTATTTAATAATCTTGAAGAATGTGTTTTGTTCAAGGATGATTTAGAATATGAAATGGAAGAGTATGAGTCTGAGATAGATAGTGTGCTAGAGATAGAATCAGAGTTGCTCATGCTTGAGAAATTTACAGCCAACACTCAAGTGGCAGAAAGCCATATTTCCCTATACCTTCCTATGGATCAACAACCAAGTATTATTTCATATCAAAATGAAAGGAGTACTTGTATTTTTGTTGAATTTCAAGACAAGGTAACATTTCAGGTTTTTAAGGATCCTTACACTGATTTGTTGCAGCCATCTAGAAAGATAATTTTTCTTGTATTTATGGATCATGAGCACATGTTCAGTGGACACTTAGAGTTGCCTAGCTTTTGTTTGTTCTACCTACTCAAGGAAAGTACAAGCAGAATTCAAGTAAGTAGGCACTTTCTAGATTGGTTACTCTGGAGGGATCATTACACATGATTGCATATACATATTTAGCAAGTGTGTGGTTATCATCAGGATTTGAAGCTTGAGGAAAAGACCCTAAGATCCTAATGGTCGGCTGCCATAAGTAAGTTCAATCAGTATGTTTCTTATAGTCAAGTCAATCAGTTTTCAGTTTGAGTTTAGTCTTTGCATTTTGACTCCATTGCCCAATGGATAAGGCTACTTGGTCTACGGTATTCTTGACACCTCCAAGGAGCTTCCATCCCTAGTTGGAGCCAATGTTAGTGTCAGTCAGTTCAGCCCATCACCAATGATCAAATATGCTCTTATAAGGTGTTGTTAGGGTGTCAAGTCAAATTTTTGTCATTTCAGTGAGTCTTCAAATAAAAATTTGGTCACTGGTTGTTATGTCTAGGTCACTGCTGCTCCCTTCACTTACTCAAGGTCTTCATCACTCATCATGTTCATTGTCTTCTTCGAGGTATCATATCTTCATTTAATTTTCTTTTGTTATGAAATGGTTAAATTCCTCATTTTAGGTCACGGTCTAGGGTTTCACTCCATGTGTCATCATGATACCATATGTGAAAACAAAAATATGTCCATCATGTGATTCAATGGGTAAAGGGAGTTAGAAGCTTAGGGAAGGAAAAATAGAGGTAAATATAATGTTTTATTTCCAATAAGACAATGTTGCAGTACACTACCTCACCTCATCATTCCTCATAGGGACATGTTTGCCTCAAAATATATTTTTGACCAAATGGAGAAGAATTTTGCAAAAGTGAAAGAGGTTTTTGTCCATTATAGTCCCAGGAAAAAAAACCTCCTTCATTTTATGAATAGGTGTTATTATTTGAAATAAATACCCAACATACGATTGCTATGGGAGATTTGTTGCACTTTTGGACAACTTGCATTCAAGACAAATTTTCAGGGATTTGCAGTAGGGTTTGGCAATGCTTAAGGACTCCATTATGTATAAGACATCCTAAGATTTCCAATGGTACCTTCAGCTTGTGATTTGGATTAAGGGAAGGCATCCAAAAGTGATCTACAAGTTGGTGCTGCACTCTTGTCAGAGAAACCCTGAATTTTTAGAGTGACCTTGGAAAATTCAATTTTTATCCCTCACGGAGTGTCCAAATTATATTATTGAGGTGTCCATCTTATATCCAACTTCAAGAGATTTACAACGAGCTATCAAGCTCTCAATTTGGAGTAATTTCATGCCTCTAGAAGTGGTTTGGAAGATCGGCGTTGTGCTCAGGAACAAAGCATTCCACTCAAAGCAGAGGTGTTGTGCTCAGGAACACTACACTGCACTTGGGCCAGAGTAGCTCAAATTTGCCTAAAACTCACCCAAATTAAATTTTTAAGATTTCTCACCTATTTTATTGCAATCTTAAGATGAGTGACAAGTAAGAACACAATCTTACTTACATTTTTGTTTTGCAAAATGAATCCAAGCCAAAGATTTCTTCAATTAGGGTTTCTAGTGAGTTTCTCATGAAAAATGATAGGGTTGATGATAATCATTTGGTTTTATTGATTTTAAACGTGTAAAATCCTATCCTACACCTCTAAACATGTTTAATATGCTATATGAACCACTGAACCAACCTCAGAACATAAAATTACCTCACTAAAAGTGAAACCCTAGTTCATTCCTATGGGTTTTGGGAACTTTCCCAAAAAACTTTGTTTTTCCCTTTCACAAGTACATTATCCCTTCACTTCACTTCCTTTGATTTTCATCAGTTCTTCATAGTCCATATCCACCTCTTTCAAGTTCCCTTTTCCATTTTTTTCACTCCACCAACCCATCATTTCATTTTTCACTCATCCCTCACTGTTTTTTCCCTTTCCTATCATCAAGGGTTTCAAAAATGAAATGAGATTACTTCACCAAACCATCACCAAGACACATCAACACAAACTATGGAAGTGGGGTCCTCTAGCAAAATAGTGGAGAAGACTCAGCTACCCAAAACTGAGGTGACTAAAGTGTATAAGAAAGGATAGAGGCTAGTGTTTTCTTCTCATAGAGAGAATGGGGCCAAGTCTTCTTCATCGACAAAGAAGGAACCGACAAAAAAAGAAGAAGACAGAGTTGAGCATGAGTTTGAATTGGTTGATTTAGAGGCTGAGCATCAGACTTCAAACATGTGACATATAATCAAGGATAAGTACTATGAAATCAAGGATATAGAAATCAATTTTGAAAAAGCAAAATATGTCATATCATTCCTTGAATAGGTAAACAGTTAGCTCAAAGCAAAGGAGTTCATCCTAGAAAAGAAAAAAACTAAGTTATTTTAGAAAGTTCGCAAAGGTAAGGAGATCATGGAATCAAGTGAGCCTGAAGCATCAAAGGGGAAAGGAAAAAGGAAAATACCGAGAACAAGAGGCCTCAAGAAAGCTTTGCAAGAAGAGCAAGAACAAATTTTGTTGAATGAGAACCTTGACCTTGAGGATAGGATTGCCCTTGAGGTTCATCAAGATAAGGAATAATGGTTAAATAGGGTAAATGAACACTTGGAGAAGCTCCTTGGGAAGGAAAATAGGGATAATCAATTTCCTAGACACATGGCACACCACTACCAAGGTCAAAACATGATTGCCAATGTCAAAGTAAAGCAACTTGAAAATAAGCTCAAGGAGGCCAAAAAAGACCAAAAGGATGAGGGAAACTTGGAGATGCTTTCTAAAGCATTAATGAAGCTATAAAAAACATGTTTTTACATCTTCTCTCCACTTTTGAGCAAATTCTGAGCATTTTTATTTTTTTGAGAAATTTTGGTCTAAATTCAGAAATTGAGCTGCTCCAGTAGCGCAGCACCTTGGCGTTGTGCTTTTTCCTCGGGCCTCCATTTGAGGAAAGGTCTACATTTTTTGAAATCTTTTCCCATCCTCTAAAACCTTGTTTGCTCAGATTTTGCAGAGGTGGCTTAGTTTTGGAGAAAAAGGCAAAAGAGTAGCAAAAAACTTGCATTTTGGACCATTTTTTGACAGGTGCTGCGCTTTTGGGGTGACCTTGGGAGAATGGATTTTTAAAGGCCTTCCCATTGTCCAAATTCATAAATTCAAACGGTTCCGGAAACTAGACTTGAAGGGATAGTTGACCGTTCTCTCCATTTTGAATTTTGACCCCTAGAAGGCACCTAAAAATTAGCTCAAAATTGGCATTGCACTTCTGCACTTTTCTGTGTTTTAAATTGTAAATTTCACTGTGTAAATTTCTAGTTTCTAGTTTCTAGCTTGACTTAGTCAAAGTCAAGATTCTCTATGTAATGGCACTATTTTTGAGGCTAGGTGATGTAGGCATCAATAACTGTACATCATAGTTATTTTTTTTATGTTTATTAGGCCTCATAAAGGAAGCAAACTCCTAAACAAACTCTCCATGAAGTGTTTGAGTTTCACCTTCTCACTCTCACCTGTTGGTTGAGAGAATCTTGGAGTCAGTTCCTCCACCAAGGAATTCGACTCTTGAAGGTGGGAAAGTGGTCTAGGGGAGTGTATATGTATCATTTCTCTTGAGGATAAGAGGGTTGAACGTTTTGTGAAGGAATCTTGCATGTAATCATCTTTTTAGCTAATACAGAGACATGTTGTAGCTATTTTTAAGGAACTCTAGCCCAATGAGTTCATGGTGCTTGTGTTGCATTATTTTTGTTTTATCATGGTTTAAACATCTTTATCTATATTATATCTCTTCTTTCTATGAATGCCTTAAAATAAAATACACAGAATTCTTGTTTTTCAAGCTCTGTTGTCTGGTTTTCATAGTTATGTGTATGTCTTCCTAAGCTAATGAAATCATGTTTATTTATGCTCATTAGTTTCTTCCACACTATATCCTCTATACTACACTGACAATACTCAAAATACACCATGGCTTTTGATATCTAGCTCCTTCTCATATTTTCTCATACACTCCTACAGCGTAGACTTATTTGTGGCTCCAAACCCTAAGTTCAACAAACCCTAAAAACCAAATTTTCACAAGCAAACAAACAAATACACATATCTAGCCTAAAATTCATTTTCTTTAAAGTCATATCACTAATAAGAAACTTAGAGAAATCCCTCTCATCCTCAGTATGGCTAGCTACTAAGCTGAAGTGGTTTTAGGTTACCCTTCTCGATTTTCTTTTCAGCCTAGGAGATTGTAAGGACTAACACTTTGATCTTCTCTTTTGAATCTCCTTTTTCTACATGTTGTCCTTCAATGACATCAAGAGAATAATTTTTTTGTAATGTTCTTCCTAAGGTGAGATGAATACCATTGAGATCAAGACGAGATATTTGAAAGTGTTGTACCTCAACATTGTAAGTGGGCTGAGCTACTCCAATATGTGCGTTTGGAAATGGAGGTACAGGTAGTTGACTGTTAGTGTATATTTGAGATGGATGTGGTGGAGGTTGTGGTTGTGGTGGAGGTTAATGGTAAGGATAACATGGAGTTGGGTATGGAGAATATTGAGGAAAATACTAAGCCTTTTTGTTATAGCACCATTTATGACTCTTGGTAGATCGAATGCTCTGATTATGGCCTAGGGCAACCCTTCCTTCTAGACTTGGTCCAAAATCTAAAAGTCAATGTTTTATTTCCTATACACTACTTTTCCCTATGATAAAAGCACGTGCAGGTAAAAATATACCCAATTCATTTACATGTGCTAAAACAGTTAAAAATAATAAATTTCCTTAATTTGGGGTCGAGTTCAAGGGTTTTTCCTAGTACTCACCTCCTATAGCCCGTGGCCTAACTATTTCCCAACTGAAAAAACTAATTTGGAAAAGTATAAATAAACCTCCATGGGAAGGCCTTAAGGGAGAAGAAATGATATATTGATATTATAGTTGATTTATCCCTGATCAAGTCTAATGAAGTCCCTATGCTTCCTACACTCCCCAAAGCTTTAGGAAACCCTTGTTTCCTCTTTTCAGATATCCTTCATCATTCTTGAGATATCCTTGTGTATGATGATGGAGGAAGGTTGCTGAGGTTGGGAAAGGACAGATCCAGAGGATGGTTCTGCTTGGAGCTGGAGGAAGACTCAGGTTGTAGTTTTCTATCTTTCTTGTAGCTTACATCAATAAAGAAATGTTGTTCTGATCCTAATATTAAAATGTGTTTATGCATTGATCTATATTTTGATTTGTTTATAAATCTTATATTGATGTGTAATTGTTTATTCGTTTATATGATATAACGTATATCATGAATATGCTTTATGTTTCTACTATTGTATATGTTTTGTTTGAATAATTTATAGGTTTCAAAGGCATTAGGAGAAGCAGAGGGTTTGTGCCCTGCAGGATCTACCCAAACATAATACCTCACGGTAAGAACACTTCTTCCCAGTTCAGTATAATAAGCATTTAGATTGTTTGTCCGAGCATTTTTTGCTGTTGTTTTCCCTTTTCTCTATTGGGTTTTTCAACCCAAGACCCTAGGGTGTTCTCGCCGGAAACAAAATTGGAAACTTCACTAAGGTTTAAGACGGCTAGTGTTGCCAAGGAAAGGGTGTGTTCCAATTACTTTGAAGTGGATATTCATAACCTTGAAATTGTGAAGTAGGCTCTTGCATCATACTAGGTTGACTAGGCTACCATGATCCTCTTTGAGCTGCATAACATAGTTTCTTTGGTGATTGACTTGCTCCATTGTCCTCTCGGTAAACTTCCATCAACCTTGGTAATGATGGACAATATTTAACACTATGTGATTATTCATGGACAACAAAAATATCAACATATTATTTTTCTTCATCTTGCATTCTTAACATTTCTACTTGTTCACTAGATTGCTAAGAATTTTCGTTTTAAATTTATCAAACAAATTTCCAAGTTTAGCTTGACTTACTGATCTTGATGTTGATTGACTTACTCTTTCCCTTCCTCTTGATATGTGTTTGCATGTTTCACAAATTTATTTAAATGATAATTGGTATACAACATCTTTACTCATGAGATCAAGGAAATCAATCCACTCATCCCTAATTGTTCTAAGTAAGAGTGTTTTTAGTGTGCAGATCCTAAATGATGTATTTTTTCCCTCTTTACATTATACACGAACCTCTCTATTAGATCCTCAAGGCTCTCATATTTTCTTTGATTCATTCTAAATATTTCTAGTTTAAGATCATGATCTTTATATTTTCTAAAAATATCTTTTGCATATCATTCCATGATCTTATTGAATTATTCGCTAAACTCATGAACCATTTAAGAGCTGTATCCTTCAATGTTGTGGGAAACAATATCAATTTTTGAGTTTTTCATAACTAACCATAAGATCTACAAATAATTTTGAATTCAAAGAGAAAGGTTTCCAGATCCTCTCACCTTAGACCATGAAATTTTGGAAGAAACGATGGAGGGATGCTCTTCATGTGCACACTAACATAAGTATCTTGAATAGGGAATCCGAGAGGATCTTCCTCAGTTATGTTCTCCATTCATTTCTTCTACATTCGTTGCCATATCTTCTTCTTCTACCTGCAGAAGTGGATGGTGATATGGCTCTTACTACACCATGTGATCAAATGAGGGGTGGGTTGGTGTTGGAGACAATTTTGTTGTTTTTATGGTTGAATGAAAATACTAATGCAATGCACTCTTTTGTTTTTGAAATGAAATAAGCCTAATGCAAATATTTTTTGTTTTTTTACAGAAATTAAAAAGAAATTAATCAAATAGGGAAGAAAAAAAAGCTTACCTTGGCACCTCCTCAACAACGATGCCAAAGAGTGATGAGCCTCAGTATTGCAGCAAGATTGTTGCAACTTCCAAGGCTACCGACTTTAATTATCAACTTGGGGTTCATACAAACTTAAGAGGTATATGCACTATATGTGAAGCATACAATGTGTCCTTCCTTTGTTGTCATGATGTAATGGAGTGCATGTACTAAAATCAAACCCTAAACTAATTGCAGAAAATGAACTACTCGAAATGGAAACTCTAACCTATTGGAAAAAATAAAGTATAAGGAAAGAAACATATTATAATTGCATAAAGATCATGAACCAAATGAAAAAGAAACCTAACTTAACCCTATTTATAAAATGTGATTATTCTAATTGAGCATGGAATCTGATCTAGGGAGTATTAACTACTACATGCATGTGCTATTTAAGAAATAAAAATAACTATTTTTCTTTATATTTTCATTTTATAAATGTAAATGCTAATATTTCCTTATTGTTTGGCAAGGGAGACAGGTGTGGAGGAAGAGGGGTACAATGGTTTTGATGGCTTGGAGTTCAAGTAGAGGCCTAATCCTAGATTCAATGATGATTTTTCTCAATTCGGGCTCAAAACAGGCTGCCACTAGATTTCCTACTAGATGTACTATTTCATATAGGATCCCATGTTTTATTACAAAAATAAGGCTGAAAGGTTACGAAGTGGTCTAGAAGGTGGAATGGAGTTTGGGAAAGGTGGATAATGGAAGAATAAGGCATGGAGGTGGTGGACACTACCCAAAACTCAAGCAAGGGCTTCAAGATGGGTAGATTTGCTCAATGGAAATGACAATTTTTGCTTATAAAACAAGAATTTGGATTGAGATTTTAGTGGATTTTGGAGACATGGCTGGATGAGACTTGGATGAGGTGAATGAGATGAGTCTCCCTTCAATGTAGAAGTTCCTACAACAACACAAATTATTTTATGTATCTATCCACAAATTCATCTATACATGGGAGAGATTTTAGATATCATTTTGGGATTCAACTACGTTAAGTAAGTCATTCATCTATGACCATTTCCATGGGAGGTAGTCGTAACTAACTAATTTCTCATGATTTTTGAATAGTCCACTTAGCACTCATTGCATCAAGTGATTCTCACAGGGGTGAAGAAATGGGATTGAAACTAGTGAAATGAATCACATAGCATCAATCATCACTTCCGGAGCTTGCACTTGGTAACCAGGACTTCTCGGGAGGTCACACATCCTAGATCACCTTTGGCTAAGTGGACTACTCAAAAATCATGAGAAATCAGTTAGTTACAATTACCTCTCATAGAAATGGTCATAAATGAATGAACTACATAATGCAGTTGAATCCAAAAATGATATCTAATATAATGGACTACAAAAACCCCAAATACTTAATGGGAAATATTGATTAAATAATGGAAAATTACCAGTCTAAAATCTAGAAATTGGAGACCTAGTGAGCTAGTAAATCTATCAAATGCCTAACATAATAAAGTGAATATTTAATGGGGTTAATTTTGTTATTAAATATAATTTTTGTGATATAATGCAAGTGAAACCAACTCGATTGAAGCTCGTTAACATGCTCTAGAAAATAACATAAATTTATTGTTCTTTGCCACAAAGGAGTTCCAGAAATCTAGATTTGGGAATACGAAAACTAATCCAAGTAGCTCAATGATTACTATGACCTTCCAAATATTTTCCAAATATGAAATTATTCTTGTGATCCTGCAAAATAACTTACATTAACCATTTAACCCAACACTACATCAAGAAATCATTAATACTAAATGCATAAATAGAAAGAAACAAGAACAAGAGATGAATGTGAATAAGAAGTGATAAGAAGAAATGAAAATGATACAAAAGGGCTCTGAGGCTCCTGGGATGGCCAAGATGAATAAGATTTAGAAGCTGAACATGGCACAAATCTTCATTATTTTCATCAATATAATCTGATAATTGTAAGAAAATACAATGGAGCTGAAAAAATATGACTTCTCTCCACAAGAAGACTAATAAGAATCCCTCCTAGAGGAAAATTTGACTTGGTGGTTATAAAAAATTATTAGGAATAATTCCACATGAAAGGAGGAATATTTCCCCACCAAAATCCCATGATTAGTGGATCTCGTTCCCAATACTATAAATTTGCATTAAATGACAGGGAACACATTCCTAGATTTTCTCAATCATTGGAGTTCCACAATCTCTACCATAATTCCATAATATCTTGTCGATTTATTATTTCATATTGATCCTCCTATAATAAGGAGCAAATCCATAAATAATCTCCTCCTCCAAATCTCCATAATCTACCCAATATTCTCATAATATTCCACAAAAATAAATAATATCAGGCACAAATATGCAATTATTGATAAACCTTGCTAATGAACATATTAAAGTTTAAAATACATTATCTAATGCAAATACAGAGGTTTAATATGTTGAAGGATGGTTAGATGGGCCTTAATTTATGTTTAATTTAGAGGCATGGGCCATAATTTAGGTCTAATTTAGAGGCCCATCACTTATTTAATTTATTTTTTAGCTAAGAATTGTTTTGTTTCACATACATATTATTTAGTACATCCATTTCACATGTTGTGGAAACACTATAAATTCTATTTTTGCAGTTACACTCTCAACAATAATTTTATTCAATTAATCTTTACTTATCGAATTTTCTATGCATCCCTTATTTCTGCAAACATAAGTTTAACCCTATGATATTAAATACATCAGTAGTTTACAGTCAAGTTTCATTTAGATTAAGTTTCTTGCACCATTTTCACGTCATATTTAAAAAAAAAAATACAAAAAGAAACCATTTCCCCAAATTAAGTCTCCATTCGTTGGAGGATCATCTCGCAAAGGATAATTGCATCTAAAATTCTAGTCAGGACTGCCAACATTGAAAAATAATTGATTCAGGATTTTGACCAAGCAACTCCTCTCATGTTGAATCAGCACATTTCCATATTTCAACACTTTTGGCACTAGAAGGAGGGTCACTAGGCAATTAATGGCTAGTAGGTCTCAACAAACATGAAGAAAATCTGCGTCAATACCTTTGCCCTCATCCACATCCGTACAACCTGAAACTTCTTCCATCTCCCCTACTTACTTTGAAGTAAACTCTCCACATTTCAGTTCCATTGGTTCTACCCCTGTACTTCACTTCAACAATCGCACACTCTTTCACCATCTCTTAATTTTCCTCCAACCTCTTCATATTATCAAACTAGCCTTGAAGACATCCAATCCATTAGAAAAATAATTCAAGGATCAAAAAGTCCAGGACAATCATCAAGAGTCTCCTTTGATTCTAGTATAATTGTTTCTTCTTCTTTACAACTGAGTGTTCTTACTAGATATTAAATCCTTATGCTAGGAATCAAACCCCTTGAAATTCCATTACTAGCTCATCCATATAGAAGGCCTAATAGTGTTGTTGTTGGTAGTGGAAATCAACCCCTTTCACCACCTCCTATATCTTTGATGCTTCCTCCACCTCTTCCTCCCCCTCATCCACTCATCGATATGGTGGGTCAACAACCACAATGTATTCATCCTTGGAAAACACTAGGAGCAGTTAATGCTGCTCGTCATCAAAATTATCTACCTAAAAATCCTAAAAAGTGGCTTAAATTTCATGTTATCCCTATATTTAAAAAGAGTTGATGAAGAGGATGTTTTATGTTGACGCTTTCCTTACACATTTGAAGGAAATGCTTCAACTTGGTATTTTTCCCTTCAAACAAATAACATTTAGGATTGGGATACTTTTGAAGACCTTTTTATTAAGAAGTTTGGCAATGACAAGGATTCATCCAATATCTTAGTTGAGTTGTCTAGGATCAAAATGGGCCCAAAAGAAAAGATTAAAGACTTTAACCAATGATTCCTCAATCTTCTTAGCAAGATGACTGATACATTTGAAATAGGATTTGAAATTCAAATAGATCTCTATAATTCTTCTTTACCTATGTATCTTTCCATGTTTGTTAAACACGCTACAAAAGATACTCCCAATGAAGCCATGCAAGAGACCTTAAAGGTAGAGAAATAAATGATTGTTATTGCAAACAAGTCATCAACTGAAGAACTTAAAACCTCTCAACCTTTTAGGAGAACTCTTCCAAAAAAGGAAAAGAAAGATAAATATGTTTTTGACATGAGAATCTATAAAAGGTTATGAAAATTTTAGCTAGTGAAATATTCAGTGTTAAAGAAAAACTATTGAGGTATCCACATCCAAGAGACCATTTATACACTTTGTTAACAAGAATCAACAAACTACCCCTCGTGGTGAAATATTTGTTGCTAATATAGAAGCGATATATGTAGATGAGAAAGAAAATGGAGAGGAACAATGGGAGGAATTAGATTTAAATTATTTTTGGGATATAAGTGGTACATTTGAAGAATTTATAGTAGTACAAACTAGAATCAAAATTGTTCAACAAGCACCCACTTCCCCTCAACCAAAATCAACTTCCCCTCAACCAACATCAACATCAAATCAGTGCTCAAATAATGATACTTCAGCTCCCAAATCCAGAACCTTAATTGTCCCCGATAAAATTGAAGATGACATTTTGGAAGAAATGAAAAGAACTAGAGCTAACATCAACTTATATGAATTAGGCAATCTCAAATCATAAAAGAATATTTTGCGGAAAGCTCTAGGTTCTTTTGATAAGTCTCCCCTTCCTCCTATCACATCAGCCAAAAACGGAAAAGCTATTATTAATCAAAATCTTGTTTATGATAACCATATCAATTCTATAATGATTGGAGATAGATCAAACTCACATACACCTCCCTCCCTCCTTACTTTCAAAAATTTCAAAAAGAGTGTTCATAACTATCTACTTGATTCTGGGCCATATTCTAACATTATACCTTATTCAGTTTTTTTGAAACTCAATGCTCAACCTCAATAATCATATATCCATATTGCAAAAATAGACAGGAGAACAAAAGCTAAGGTTTTGGGAGAATTACCAAATATCCTCATTAGGAGCTCCTCCAATCCTAAAGCTCACCAAACCATAGACATCGTAGTGGCTGACATTCCTGAACATTATGGTTTAATCTTAAGTCGAGATAGGTTACAACAATTGAATGGATACCTTGCAACATATATGTCTCACTTTTTCCTTCCTTCTAACGGGAAACTAAATCAAATTAGAGTAGACATAGAAAGATATACAAAATCTATTGTTACCGAGTTTGTAGCAGAGACTAAACCAAGTATCACATCAAATTCCATTGTTGGTAATTATTCATTCGATTCCTTCTTTGGAAACTTTACCACACAAATGTCTCCTTTCAAATAAGGTTCTTGATTCTCTGAAATTGAGAATTTTCCTCAGAAAAACTCTTCCCACTGTGTAAATTTTATAGATAGTCATGTGGATATCTCTATAAGTAACCCTTTTGGACTTTATATTTTGATGAATCAAAGTAAAATGATGGAGTTGGTGTAGGCTTCATTCTTGTAAGCTCTGATGGTGAAAAGACAATGATAACTTGCAGGTTAGAATTTGAATATACCAATAATGTAGATGACTACGAAGATTTAGTGCAAGGTCTTAAAAAGGCTATTGGTATGAATTTGCAAGATATTAAAATGTTTGGTGACCTAAAAATTATTGTTAAACAAGTAAAAAATGATATTCACTATGTCTCCAAAAATTTGAAAAATTACCAATCTCTAGTCCAAAATCTAATCTGTAATTTTTCATCATTCAATATTACTACCATCTCAAGACTCCAAAATGATAGTGCTGATTTTTTGGTTAAGGTGGCTTCAAAGTTAATTCCCCTAGAAGATTTCAACCCTCATCAATTTTTGATAGAATTGAATTTCAAACCTTCTGTCCCAGTTAAAATCATTAATCTACATGTGTTAAATGATGATAATGACATAAATAAATTTCTTACATCCGAAGGTACACATCAAAATCATGTCATCGATGAAAAATCTCATGACCTTGAAATAAACAAATATTTCAAAGGTGATAATCCCATAACAAAAAATTCCAGTCCCAAGTCTGTGGTTAAGCTAGAGGACATTTATGATCTTCAATATAGGTTCCAAAAACCTCTAAACGCTAAAAATCATAGTCCTACTATGAATCATGAAATCATCAACTTAGGTATAACCCAAAATCCGTAAAATGTCAATATTAGATTAGGATGTTCATCTTTAGAAAGAATTGCATTAATAAATCTCTTCAAGCAATATAAGGATTTTTCTGTGTGGTAATCCAATGATCATAAAACTTTTTACACATCCATTATTCAACGCATAATCCCAATCATCCCTCAATCAAAACATGTTCTACAAAAGCAACGAAAATTTCATCAAAATATTGAATATCAAATTAAGGTTGGACTCAATAAACTATTAAAGGCTAAAATAATATTCCCATAAGACACTCTAAATAGGTTTGTAACTTAGTTCCCATAAGGAAGAACAATGGTGACATTTAGTTATTTATCGATCTCTGGAATCTGAATAAGGCTTCTGAAAAAGATAGCTTCCCACCTCCTCCTATGGAAAAAATTCTTCAAGCTGTGTCTAGATTTGAAATGTTATCTTTTCTTGATGGATTTTTGGGTTACAATCAAATTTTATTTCATCCAAATGATAGGCTCAAAACAACCTTTAGAATTGAATGGGGTACATACGCATATCAAAATATGCCTTTTGGGCTCATCAATGCGGGTGCAAGTTTTCAAAAGGAAATAGACATTTCTTTTAGAGGCCTAGTTAACAAAAGTGTTGTTGTTTACTTGGATGACATCACCATCTACTAAAAAACATGGTCTGATCACTTGATAATTTGAGACAAATTTTTGAAAGATGTCGAATATATGGAATATCATTGAATACTAAAAAATATTTTTTCGCACTCACCAAAGATAAATTACTAGGATTCATTGTCAAAAGAAGGCATCACCATTGAACCTAATAGAGTTAAAAATGTATGCAGTCATTTGTTGGACAAATTAATTTCGTTAGTAGATTTGTTCCTAATTTCACTCAAATTGTCCTACCTCTTCAAAACATGATCAAGAAGAATAACTAATTTAAGTGGAATAACCTTGAGAAGGATTCTTTCAATTCTATTATACAGGCCATCATAAATGATCTTGTTTTACTCCTCCAAATTTTGAAAATGAATTCATTCTCTAGAGTTTCACATCTGATCAATGTTATGCAATTGTATTAACTTAAAGAAATTATCAAAATGCTGAAGTACTAATTGGATTTCAAAATTTGAGTTTTCAAGGAGAAGAATTTAAATACTCTGTTGTTGAGACACAAGCCTATGCTATATTAAAAACCATAAAACATTTTCTATAATTCTTAATCAAGTTTCACTCAAAAGTCATCGTTCCATTCCCTTCGATTCGAAATTTCCTAGTATAGAAAGATCTTGGAGAAAAAAGAGGCCATTTGGTAACTTCTCTTCAAGAATATGATATTGAAATCAAACCCGCTGAAATTGTCAAGTGGGCAGGGTTTATGTAAATTAATGAATGAAACTTTCATGTTGTTTCTGATGAACAAAAAGTGCAGGAAATACAACAGGTAAATTCAAACCATGATTCTCAGTATGTTGATTTGATATATTATTTGACTCATTGTACTATACATTTACATTTAGATACTAAGGAAAAGTGTGCTTTGATATTCAAATCTAATTAGTATAGGATCATTAATGGTGTTTTGTTTCACAAAAATTATGATTCTGTTTTGCTTCATTGTTTAGAAAAATCTGATGCTGACAAGGTTTTGCGGGAAATTCATGATGGACTGGTCTATGGTCATTTTCAGGGTGACACAACTTTTTAGAAAATTTTACATGCAAGTTACTACTAGCCAACCTTATTCAAAAATGCACATTCCTACATGTGGAATGCAAAGTTTGTCAAACATAAGCAGGAAGATTCAAAAGACTAGCACTCCCTTTACAGCCTGTGTTGATAGATCATCCATTTGAACAATGTGGACTTGACCTCATTGGTGAGATTGTTCCAAACTCATCCAAAAAACATAGACTTATTCTTACTACAATTTATTTCTTTACAATATGGGTGGAGGCTAAACCTTTGAAAACTATTACTTCTGATCAGGTTATTTCATTCATTAAACAAAATATTATTACTAGGTTTTTTCTTCCTAACACTTTAGGTTTTATAATGTCTCTTACTTTTCTTCCACTCGACTTATAGTTTTTGTAGTTCAAAAAGGTATAAAACTTAAATATTCTACTAACTGTTACCCTCAAGGTAATGTTCTTCTAGAATCCACTAATAAGAACCTTTTAAAAATCATTAAGAAAATTGTTGATGATAAATCGAAGAATTGGCACAAAACACTGATTAACACCTTATGGGATAATAGGATAACATGTAAAACCTACATAGGTACGTCCCCTTATTTATTGGTTTATGGTAAAGAAATTCTTTTACCCCAAACATTACTTTTCCATCAATATCCTTAGTCCAATCTGTATAGGAAGAACCTTGTTCTAGCTTACAACATAGTCAAGCCCAAATCATTCAATTAGAAAAAGCTAGAAGCAAAGCTAATCAATCTTTCATTAATCATTAGAAACTTGTCAAAAATGGTTCGATAATCATACATCCAGTGAAACAAAATTCAATGTCAGAGACTTAGCCTTGAAATGGAACAAATCCCACGAAGACAAAGGCAAACACACAAAATTACAAAAGTTGTGGCTTGAACCGTTTCATATTGCCAAAAATATAGGCGCATCCACTTTCATCCTTCAAACTCTAGATGGAATAGAGGAACACTTACGAGTAAATGGGAAAATTCTTAAAAAATACCTTTCTTAAAGATAGAAAACAACTTTTGTAAATATGTAATTAATAATCTCAATATTTTTTGGTGTGAAAATTGTTTCAAATATAACAGTTGTGGCAAGCTCATCTTTGTGTCTCATTTAGGTATTATTTGTCTATAAGAGAATCATTTCAAAAGTATATTGATAAGTTGTGATGTATGACCATCTTCATCATAGTCTTATTTTCATGTCGCATTACTTTCAGCAAGGAAGTATTCCTAAATTCTCTTCACTTCTCTCTTACCTGGAAATGCATATTTGTTTAACTAATATACGGTCATAAAAAGTAGATAAGATAAGTTAAATCGCAACATGAACAACACACTAAAGGCCATCCCATGTATTGTTCCCTTTTTTACATAACTTTCTGTATCAGCCCACTTACCTCGCCTAATTGCAAAAAAGAAAAATGCTCAATAAAATTCATAAACAAGTCTTAATAATAAAAAATTAAAGTTGAAAGCACTCATTATGTGGGAAGTGTACGTAAACCCATCGGGGCTATGGAGACTCGCAAGCAACGGGTCAATGCATGAATGATACTAAGGTAACTTCGCCGGGGTATTGTCTAGGCTCACTCGCAGCAAAGCAATACTGGGTCAAGAAATTAAACATACATGTTAAATGGTACTAGATGTTGCTCGGTAATCAAAACGTAAACCTTTTTTTTAATTCTACATATCATAAACTGCATTCCAGATTAACACAAGTTGTGAAGGTATTGAAGAATTCTATTTTCTCATTATTTCAATGTGCTTGTATTTACTTGATTATGAATATATCTAGTCATGAATTGCTCGACATTGACATACTAATCGTTATTCTGTTTCTTTTAACCTAAACATAGATAACTAACCTTCCCAGCTTCTCTCCAGTTGTTGTCGCTGTAACAAGCCCCATTTTTTTCTTTGTGTTCTATCAATAATTTGGGAGCTTTCTCACTTCACTTTAAGTTCAATTTTTTTGTTTGTTTTGTTTTCACTATCTTTCCTGGGGATCTTGTTTTAGCTTGGCTCAACTTCACCTACACAAAGGAAAAAGGAAAATAGATCGGTGATTTTATAAATGAGAATCACAATCTCCCAAAAAAATAAAACGAGTAAAATGATTTTATATTGCTATGGTTTATTTCTCTTAATTTCAACACATTATGTGTTTTGTTGCAACTAAGGTTTTGTTGATTAATGATGCTGTAAATAAATTATGTTATATATATCTTTATCCTTTGTTTATTATTATTTTTTTATTACTGTTTTTTTGCTTTTGTTATTTTATGAATTATTTCTCCTTATAGTTTTTGTTTTGTGTTTTTTTGTATTATATAATCATTGTTTTATATGATTATTATTATATAATCATTTGTTTGAATTGTAAATAATGTGATAAGTTACAATATGCCAATTCCATTTTGGATGGCATCTGCGATTTTGTTTAAAATTGATTATTTTTAGGTGGAGTGACATCTTTTTTGAAGCAGGGAAAGTGTTCGATTAAGGGTGCTATTATATAAACGCAGAGGATCCTAAATCACAGGGGTTCAGAAATATCATATCACTCGGTACGATTTCCTGCATGGACTATATTAATCTGGCCTGTTCTCATGCCTGGACTAGTTGCTCCATATCATAAGCCCAACGCTAGTGTCAAAATAATATGTTCTCTTGCGCTAGAGGTCTAAGTTAATTTGCTGAATCGAGACCATGTCTAGTCTGCAAAATCGCTTATCGATTTATTTTACTGTCTTCTGAATTGATTAGTAGGAATGTCCAACTATTCGTTTCAGTCAAATTGGTCATTTCATCATCTTTTTTACTTTTTTAACTTTGGCTACGTGATACGTATCATGTCTTTGCTTTTATACTATTACATGTGTCTGATTTGCGCCATATTAATTGGTGCTTGATATACGTTTTAATTACGTCATCCTTGGATAACTCGAAATTCCAGTTGAGAAAATTTGGCAAGGATTTTTGTAAATCCAAGCCATAGTTGTTAAACTTCAAAATTTTAGGTATACTAGATGTTTTTGATGGTGCTGAATCCATTTCCACCATAAAAACACGATTCAAACACTGCCTCTACAAGATCTTTTGAATTCTTTTTGCCCGGATTCGGACCACTTTTGACCATCTGAGCAATTCCTTCTTCTAGTTAGACAACTCTGTTATTTTATATTAAAGAAAAAAGGACACTCTTGAAAAAAATCAACTTGTTTTTTTTTTAAGAAAATTATTAGTCATGTACTGTTTTCCTTATACTAATTAAACAATTTGATTTGTTTTTTTATATATTCATTACGGTGCTCTTGTCTATTCATTTTCTGCATGGCCTAGTTTGAACAGATTCCCATTCGCGATCTATAAGTAGCCATTTCATGCTTTTGGTTGAACATGGAATATCCATCTCTTCTAAGCTTCTAATTATAAGATAGTGAAAGTGGCAATCATATGAAGTTCAGGTGGCAAGGAGTGTGGCAAGGAACGTTAGAGAGGTTTGTGACTTATAACCCCACTTTGAGGGGAAATCTTACTATTATCAATATTCTTCCAAAGGGGATCTATTTAAAAGCCGAGGATGTAATGGAGGTTTTTCAAAGATGCTGCTATGTCCACACCTAACAGTTTGTGTTGCTACTAAACGACCAATGGTTGCTAAAAGGGAGAAAGATATTTATGGTACTGATGAAAGAAGTTGCAACCAAAATAGGAGCATGCTATTAATATTGTTTGAGGATGTGGATACAATCTTTGATGATGATAGGGGATTTACGGTAGCTTTATTGTAGCTTGCTGAAATAGGGAATTTCCCTATAGTGTTGATAAGTAATTGGCACAATCTCTATTTACCACACCTCTTTGACAGATTCATAGTAGAATTTGAACTCCCTTCAATCGAAGAATTAGTTTCCCATGTATTCGTGGTTTCGATTATAAAGGTTGTCTCAATATGTCCAAGTCTAGTTGAGCACATTGTAAAGTGTTGTTCCAAATATTTGAGAAAGATATTGATTCTTTTACTATTTTGGTGCTAAGGAAAGGACAACATTGGAGGAGATGGTTAGTTATGTCACGTTTTTAGTCCAAAATTATTTGAACTGATGTAGAACATCGTGTGATTCTGAAGATGATTCCTTAAAGTTTTCCTTGTTAGTTATCGAAGAATATAAACCTCTAAATTTCGAAAGCATTAGATGAGGTTAAAGAAAAAGAATGATTACATGAAGCAAAATTAGATGAAGATTGTGCCACAAGAGAAAGACTACTTACAAAGTTAAAGAATAAGCAAAAGAAAATGGATAAAGCCAAAAAGAAAAAGAAAAAAAGGGTAGTTATGCTTAAAAGAGCTTCTCCTGTTATGTATGGCATTGAAATGTTCATTGCTTTAGCTAGTGAAGTGAATGAAACATCAAATATGGCTTAGACATCAACTTTGTCACTAGGGCAAAATAGGAGGCACAAGAGGCATGCAGTTGTAACTTCGGACTCAGATTATATAACTCCCCACCAAACTCTGCTAGATATTTCTGAAACTCAATTTCATGTGACAGAAACGTAATTTTCAGTTGAATATACAAGTGCATTTGATGATAATTCATTGTCAAATTATAATGTTCCTAGTGTGAAATTTTCTAAATAGAAATCCAGCTGTACTAATTGATATTATTTCTTCTACATATTTATTATGAAGTAAGTTATTCAGAGTGTTTCTACAACAAATATCGAAATAAATTCTACTGCAGCCTTCATAATAAAATACTGCGGGAATTAAATGCAAGGAAAATACTCAGCAAATGTATAATCACAATGACACAGTTATTTTTGGTTAATTCTCCCTAGAAAAACTCAATGCGGGAAAACTGGTGCAACAAATCAGGGTTACTTTATTGATCTTCAACTAAAATCTCATGTAAAAGATACAACCAACATAATAGAATATGAATTTCTAAGAGAAATTTTACAGAAAATGTTCTCATGGTTCTCTCCGAGATTTTGACCATAGAGAGGACTTGCTACCCTCTTTGTGTCACATTGCATTAGCCTCTATGTAGGGACTCTGCCCTCCCAACATCACTGCCTCTACGTTGTCCTTCCTCTACTCTGCATCTTCTATCTACTCCTACACTCTCAACTGATGTTGATGTCATATCTCCTTCTCACCTACAACTCTCCCTTTGATTCGATTTCCTCTTGCTAAAATTTCACTAGTGAGAAAATCAATCTTACTTGGGTAACTAAGTATGTGCCTGGTGTGTGTTCCAATTGCCCATCGAATTCATTATTATAATCTTACAGTTGAGTAATTAATGGTCCAGATTAGATTATAATCAATAGCTCATTGTCATCTTCTTCTAGACGTTTCACCCTCAGTTTAATTAATACCCTTTAATTATTTTAATTTCCTAAGTTTAGACTTAGACACCCATTAAAAGTAATTAATTATTTTAATATAACACTCTCCGAGTGGAATTTTCCAAAATGATTTCTGGGTATTGTGGAATACATGTTTCCTAGCCTCCCTATACATTTTGAAGCTTAGATCACATATGATGCTACCTTAAATCAACACTCCCTCTTAGCAACAAATGTGCTCTAGTAATGCAACCTACTGAAGCATCACTATGGTTCTGTGACATCTCCCTCTATGTTTATGGTGTCTTAGACCAATGTCCATCAACCACTGCAAAAATGTTGCATATATATTGTTGTTGGCCCTTGCACCACCAACACTACATCTGTATTGAAACTCCCTCTCATCCCCTGCCACTATAACTAAGAAACCATCTATTTCTGCTACTGAAACAAATTCTCTACCATACCCATACGTTCCCTGAACTGGATGAACTTAGCTCTTCCTAGAGGTTTTGTGAGTACATATGCTACCTTATTTCCTATGGATACATATTGCAACCATACACCCATGCTAAACACAATATTTGATAAAGTGACATATGATATCAATGTGTTTTGACCGATCATGAAATACTGGATTCTCAGAGATTTTAATACAACTCTAATTATTGTAAAAAATATTGGTCTCTTCCATCCTCTTCTTAAGAAAACTCACAAGTAGTTTTCTAAGCCATATAGCTTCGCGCGTAGCTATGCTGGCCACTATATATTCTACTTCTACTGAGCTCAGAGCTACTAGCTTCTGCTTTCTATTCCACCGGGGGATCATTCCTAATCCAATGTTGAAGCAATACCTAAAGGTACTTTTCCAGTCTACTAAACTACCTACCCAATTTGCATCTATGAATCCATTCAATCTAACATCATCTCCTCGAGTGTATTTCAACCCATATCCCATTGTTCCATGCACATATCTAAGAATGTGCCTAGCTGCTGCCCAACACACCCTTTTCAGTTCCACCATGAACTGACTAAGGGTGTTGATGATGAAGAAAATTTCTGGCCTAATGTTGACCAGACACATGAGCGACCCAATGAGTTGTCTATATAAGGTGGGGTTTAGTTCATTATCTCCTTATGCATCTATTTTCTTCCAGTTGATGATCATGGGCATAGCCATGGGTCGAGAATCCTACATTATGAATTTCTTCATAATCTCTGTAGCATATCTTCCTTTCCCAAGGAAGATCTCCCCATTATTCTTCCAATGTTCCAACCCTAGAAGATAATGGATCAACCCCATATCCTTCATGTCGAATTCTACTTCAAGATTTTTCTTGCAATCCTTTATGAGCCTAGATGACCCTTTTAGAAAAAATTCATCCACATATAATACCAAAATAAGTGGCCCATTCTCCACCATTAGATATTAGAGATTGGGATCAACATCACTCTTGATGAGTCCCAACTATTGTAAGTAACAATCAATCTGACCATACCATGCTTTCGGTGCCTATTGGAGCCCATACAGGGCTTTCTTAAAACTGCATACAAGAGTTCTCGTTTCATGAGTTTTGAAGCCTTGGGTTGTTTTATATACACCTCTTCTTCTATCACCCTGTTCATGAATGTTGTCTTGACATACATCTAGTGAATCTCCCATCCCATTTGAGTTGTTAGGGATATAACAAATTTGAGAGAGGTATATCTAGCTACTACGGAGAAGGTCTCCTCATAGTCTACTCCTTCCTTTTGTCCATACCCCTTTTCCACGAACCGAGCCTTGTACTTATCTATATTTCCATATGCAACATACTTTATCTTGTAGATCCACCTTGATCCCACAACTAATCTATCCTCTGGTCTAGGTACCACTTCCTAGACATCATTCGTCATGATATAAATATACTCTTCTACCATGGAATCCACCCAAACTTGGTGTTGTAAGGCTTCTTGAAATATGGAGGGTTCTTGAACCTGTGCTACCAAGGCTTGGTACCTATCCGGCTATCTACAATACCTCTTCTCGGTTTTAGGAGCTTTGACAAACTCTTCTGCATCCCTCATCATCTTTCTTACTTCCTTGCTAATTCTACTACAAGAGGTGGGAGGCTCAATGAAATCACCCTCTTGTTCCTGTTGTTCCATCTACTGCGAACAACCTGTTTTTCCTACTTCTGAGGAAATAATAGTGTTGGTCACTGTGCTCAATCCTAGTGTATGTCCTCCTGCTTGTCTTCCTTTCTTCCCCTATTGTTGTTGGAATAATTGAACATCTACTGACTAATATTATATTGGCATATCTCAAGATTTCCTGAAATCTCTATCCTACATGAACTTTGCATCTTGTCTTACTACAATCTTCCTGCTGCTAGGAATGTAGATTTTGTATGCCTTTGAGGTCTCACTATATCCTACAAGGTACCCCTTTTTTGGAGTCTGATCTAGTTTACTACACTTCTCATCTAGAATGTGACAATATGCCACACTTCTACATATCTTGAGATGACTCACCTCTGGCTTCTTCCTTTTGAAGACACCTTCAGGCATTTTCTTCCCCAATTCTCTGTGAGGAGTTCTATTCTAGATATACACCATTGTTTTGCATGCCTCTAGCCATAAGAATCTAGGCAAGTCCTGGTCATACAACATAACCTTTTTTGCCCGAACAATAGTTATATTCTTTTGCTATACTACTCCGTTATGCTCTGGATTATAGAGAGTTGTCCATTCTCTTTTGATACCCTCCTTTGCGTAGAAACATGTTAAGTCTTTGTCCGTATACTCTCCACCATTATTAGATGCAATACCTTTATCTTTTTCCCTGTCATCTTCTCTACAAGGGTGTTATTGAGAAATCTAGTGTCTATGCAGAGCTGCTAGTCCCACTAACACGGGTAGCTATCTTAGAAACAAACAAACTAAAGTTACTTTCATTTTCCTTTATGAGAAGTAGACAGGAGAGGAGCAAAGAATACCAACCTCGATCTTTCGCTTGGTTCCTTGCTTGTTCCTTCTCCCCTCTGATAGATCTTTGCTGCTCTTTCCTCACTTACCCACTTCAAAGAGTACTTGTAAAGTCAAAGCAAAATAATCACTTCAAAGTACAGAGATCTACAATTATAAACAATATAGGTCTAGATATATATTGACCACACAAATGCATATATCATCAAACATACAATAATGTGGAGGAAAACTTGAATAGCTTTATTGATAGAAAGAGTAGAAGAGAGGATTACAACCCATTGAACTAACCCAGTGTCATCCTCCCAGCATCAAAGCCCTTCTTCACCTCATGAAAAGCTTAGATCACCGAACACTATGAAGCTCCACTAGGAAACCAACAACACTTCCTTACAAGATACAAAATTCCAGCCTTCTTGGATCTCTGGGATGAGGGATCCATATATAGATGTTTGTAGGGGGTGAGCCAGCTTCTGGGATTTTGATTAGTGTCCTCTCTCTGATAGTTCTTGGTTCCACTTGGTGATTCATGATCTCTTACTCATCCCTGGGCGAATTCAGAGAGGCAAGTGTCACAGAAGAAGTTTCTGGAAGATTCCATGATCATCCACCTTGCAAACTCTCTCTGCCATTTGTCTACTCTCACCCATCACACCCTACAGAAGGGATTTTTAGTATGCATCGCAATTTTTTCATGTGGCAGGTGAGATGCATCGCACCCTTAGCACTGAGCAGTTTGTATGGTCCAATTTTGACCAGTTCTAAGTAGTTTTCCATGGAGAACTTCTAGGAGATGATGTAATCAGCTGACCTTGTTCCTTTAGGGTGTGAAACAACACTATTAGGGACACAGAAGCCATTGGTTTATCAACATATATGATTGCGGTTGCAGTGCCCAAATATGTCTATAACAGTTGCCCCCTAAAGCATGAGGTCGTAAATCTTTTGATGTCGGGTGAAATGCTTTATCATGAGGATCCGAGGTCCTTTGAACCGGAAGGTGACCTATAATAAGATACAATACAATACATTATCTTCATAATATTTTCATGATCTAGCTGAGGCGGCCATTCCCATGCTCAACTTTATAAATTCATTTTCATGTACATAGGACAAACAACCGTCTGTGGTAGACTGATGATTTTGATAGAGCCATCATCCTTTAATTCAGATGATAATTTGTGCAGCAATGATGTACATTTGATGTCTTTATTTTCCTGAATATATCGCAGCCCGGATGGATGAAACTAGATCC
>APFE031122128.1:14248-50464 GCA_000404065.3 Pinus taeda
CCGTACGGTCTGTCTTCTTCGTCCTTCCCACGTGTGGCTGAAATCCGTCCTCCAGGTAGCTCGTACTCTTTAGATGAGAGAGGAAGATGTGAGTTGATTGTGATGAAATTCTCTCCAACTTTTCCTGTATTTATATCCATCAATGAGGGTGTGTGACACATCTGTTGGGCATGTGAGCCTACATGACAAAACTGGCTGACCTTGCACATATAATTTATTAAGAATAATAAATTCAAAATATAAGTTCTGCTCATCGGATTAAGACTATTTTTATATGGATTTTACACCTCTCAGAAAGAGGAATCCAACACAAATATTAGCCTCTTAATCTGAGCATCAGAACATGGAGTTTGGACCTAGTTGTCCAAATTTAACAGGTACATTATTCATTAGTGCGTCTAAGTGAACCAAGTTTGTTAATCAAGGGCAAAATGGCACTTCATATGGCGCTTCTCTTCCTAATTTAGGGTTGTTGAAGAATCTAGGGCAATCAGGTTAATATGATTCTTCACACGATGATAACTATTTGTGAGGTAATTTTCACTTTTTCTTATTAGCACAATCTTTTCTTGCTATTATTAGAGTGTGATTTCTTACTTCATCAAATAGTTACCAAAACAAAAGAGATAAGAACACAAGATGTTGGCTTTCTGTCAAGGTCAAAACCTCTCACTCTTTGAGAGGGAAACCTGCACAAATTCTTCTCATAGAGATAAAATTGACAAATACCATGACCCTTGACCTATTTAGCCACTCCAAGACCAAGACAACAATCCTATTCTTCGTCATTGCCGAGATCATCATCATTGCTACTAAAGTCATCACTGCTGCAACACCGAGGCCATCACTACTGCACCACGAAGATCATTACTGTTGCAACATTGCTACGCCTTCATCGAGATCTTCACCATAACAACAAGATCTCTATACCGAGATATGTATATATGTTTATGAGGGCCGCACCTAGATTCACTAAGATCATGACCTTGTAACTATGTCTCCGTCAAGATCAAGACTATATCTATACTGAGACCATGATTACATCTATGCCGAGATTATCATTGCATCTCGAATGTATGCCGAGACAGAGTGTGTCACTTTGGGATTGTCGAGATCCTCCTTATCACAAATATGCTGAGACTGCAAGGAGACAGGTCTGAGCCCTTTTCTGTGGTATTCGAGGCAGCTTCTGTGATCGCTGTATTGGTAGGCTGAGACTGTGATCACCGAGACTATGAGGAGGCTGAGACTTCATCTTTGTGGTACCCATCCGAAAAACACATAGATGCTTGTCCGAATTGTCTCTCTTCTATGGTGACCCTAGCCGCATATAAATAGTGGTTTGCCTCTACATTTGGGCTGACATGTGATGCTGAACGGGTGTGTCTCCATTGGTGAGCCGACAAGACTTCTTTTGTTATTGTTTGGAGGCCGACTTCTTCAAGAGGGATTGTGCTTGTCTTTGGAGGGGTTCTAGACATTTCTATAGAGTTGTATGCATTAAACATAGTCTGAAGAAGAGCTCTTCATACATGACATTAATTCCAGACTCTAAATGACAAATCCTATTATTCTAAAATCACTTGCTCATGAAACCCATGAAGCAAGTTTACAGTAATAATTTTGTTCTCTTTATTACATCATTTACATCACAACCATAATTACATGTCTTTAGGAAGACCAAACCTAGTTACACAATAGGTGCTTCATAATGAACAAGTTTCGTATACGCAATGGAAATCTTTAAAATACTTCAAAGACTTAAATGTCCATTGTAAGACATGTAGTTGTATATTGAATATTGTATAAGAATTGATATGAGATATGAGATGATGAAAAATGAGAATTAGGGCCTGCTTATATACCCTAGGTGGGTGCTCTTTCATGAATGGTCATGTCTCTAAGACATGCCACTTCATTACTAAGTAACTAACCATTAATTAATTAATTATTTTTATATGAATTATATTCATAACATTTCCTCTCTCTTCAAGAAGCTTTGTCCTCAAAGCTTACTAAGAATATCTTCTCGTCTCTGAAATTTCATCTTCGTTGATATAAGATGATATGATGCTCTGAGTGATAGACAAAATTGTCGTACTGAGAATGGATCGGATCATCCTAGATTAATCTTCTGTGGAATCTTTTGACCTCTGAAAATTTGTGATGAAATAGTTATTGTAGGACTAGATTCTGCAAACTTTAGTATTCTTGGGAACAAAAGTTTGTCGTTTATGCTCTGAGTGATACCGGTATGTAGATTAATTGGAAAGTCTTCTCTTGTGATTCAGATGTCGATAAATAGTTCTTCTGGTTGGAATTTCCCTTATCATGTTAGTGGTTGTTTCCTGATTTACTTTAGGCGCTGTTGTTGTTGAGTTGGCTACTGAATCATCATTTTGAATGTCCATCGTTTGAACTGCAACTTCTGCATGTGTCTTCACTTTAGTAGGTTTATCCTCTGGTTGAGTTACTATTTTGACCGGATCGGTATTTGTTCTTTATCTTCAACTTGGACCGAAACGACTAAAGAGATCGATACTAATTCTTGAAGTTGTTCTAACTTGTCATTTAGTGATTTCTTGTCACTTTTAAGCTTCTTTATCTGTGCAAGTCTTAGTTATGATTCCTTAGTTGTGAAAGTTCACCATTGTTTAAATCATTGACTTTGCCCTTAGTATTTTTCTCTTTATCTTTTAACTGTTTGATTTTCTCTAATAATTTTTGATTTCGGGTTTTTAGGGACAATTTTTATTTTTTATTTTTTTTTATTTGATAGATTCTCCTTTAGTTCCTTATCAGAACTTTCCTTTTCTTGTTTTAGTCTTTGTTTCTTAACCCTTGGACCTTTTTTTATCTATGAAAGTAATTTCTTATTGTGGTCCCGTAGATGCCAAATTTCTTCATTGCTTTTTATTTTTATTTTTCATGAAACCGATCTTTGAGATCTTTATATTTCTTCTCTGATGCCTCGTTCTTTTGTTGAAGTTTTGCGATTTCTACCTTTAATCGTTTTATTTGCATCTGCTCATTGTCTTGGTTTTCTTCTAAATTAAATAATCTTCCACACCTTGGACAACATAAATTTCACTTCTTTACAATACATGTATATCCAATTTCATCTAGCTGACTTGGATATTTAGTCCAAAATAGTGATTGTTGTGTGGGACTCATCTTGACTACTTCATTATTTTTGAATTAGGCTCCATTTTTCTTGATTTGATAACCTTCCTTGGTAATTTAATTTAATTTTTTTACTTTTTTTAATAATTTTTTTCTTTTTATTTTTGAGCTTTTTTTTCTTCTAATTATTCTCAAAATATAGATTTTTCTCACTTCAACTATATTCCATTTTTAACTTTAGGATACGCGACTTTTAATCTCACCCTTAATTATTTATATCTTTTTGACTCCCTTTAAGTTGAATATTAAAGTTATTCTTTAATGTAATGTCGTTTAATTTAATTGGGTTTCAGAAGGTTCAATGGTCAGAACCCTTTGGATTTTAAGTAACTTATTTATTAATTTAAAGGCTATATTTAAGTAGTCACTACTCTCAAATTGATCGTCTTTTCATGGAATCTCTGGAAGGTACCCTGAAATCTTTCTTTAACTAATTTTTTTCCTACCAAATACAACTAGACGACCTTGTGGAGCCAACTCGTGGTTGTATGAATTGTGGTTCATGTTGTGATATCCCTAAGAGAAATGTTCACTCCAAGATGGTCATCAGCCGATAGCCAACAATCCCTTGCAACCACCAAGTAGCTCATTGTGCCATTTCTCCACCACCTAAGCCGACCATGTGGGCCCTCACCCATATTACATGATTGTATGTTTGAAGGTGGGCCTCTTAAACCTAAAGGTTTGCATTGTCATTTGGTAAATGGGTATTGTAGTTTGCTTAAGATGGACACTTATGGGCATGGATTAATGGGGGGATTCAACAAAAAGAATGGGCTAGGCCTGTGCTTGCCCCCTAGACCCCTTTTGGATATTAACCTTGGATTCTAGTCTCGTGGGATTTTTTTTATTGACCTTTTGGCTTTAGGAATGGTATTTCATGGGAAACCTTGATTTTGGTTGCGTGGTCCCACTCCCTCATCCACATATATTGGCTAATTTCGACTCATTATAACCCCATTTATCATTTCTCCCACCTGGGTCCACATTCCTCCACTGGGTCCACATAAGCCTAGCTCTGCCCTTCCCTTGCCTAGACCTTGGGTTAGGCACGGAATGATGCCGCAGAGGTTGATGCAGCTAAAAAGAAAAGTAAAAGCATAATTGGCCACATTCAACAGAAAAATCTACCTTCAAATGCAAAATATGGCTGAGACAAACACATTTAACACGTGGGCAAAAGCCAATACATGAGCTCTACCTCATCATCATGGCTGTCACCTTGGTTCGTACATGTTCTATGAGTCTCCTTCATTACATAGGAACCCATGATTGTCCCAACCCCTGGTGGGCAATGAACAACCCTACCTGAAAAGGGGGTGTCCACTGCTATATCTCACACATCATGCTCTTACCCCTTGAGATCCGAGCAGTTAATTGAAGAAAATCATAAAAGGCGAAAGGCATACAATGAAGGTTGGAAAAATCAAGGTCGGGGCACTTCATGTACCACGATTGCTCCTTCCTCTACATTATATACCCAAGTGTGGGTTCCCTTCTACTAGCTGTTTAGAAATCCGAGGGCTTGATATGTTAATGAATTCTTTTTCTCTTAGATTACTGCCTGTGAAGTATTTTTATCTTTTCCTTATTCAAACAAGAATTTTCATATATGTATGAGTGCTAACTTCATCAATCAGCGATCATGCATAATAAACAAAAGAACAATAACACAAGATATAGGCAGCAGCCGGGCAAAAACCTATCCAAACCTGAGAGGAAAACCCATGGTAATTCTTCTTATAGAATCTTCACTTGACAAAATTTCCAAGACCAATACAAAGACCCTTTAACCAAAGTGTCTACAACATAAAGGCTAGAACCTTTTGTTATTGTTGTCCCTTAACTTGCTGCACTATATATCAGATCTGCAACTTGTAGAGGGTAGGATCAACTTCCTTCTCCTTCCCTTCTTCCTCCTATCTCCACTTGCGTAAAAGAGATCACTTGTCAAGCTGTTGTCTTCAAGACTTCCCTTTAGGTAAGATAATGTGATTCCTTGACTTGAACTGTTAAGCTGACCTGATTGCAATCTTGAAGCTATCATTGGATTTCACACGTGAGGGTGAGCTACAATTTCTCGTAGCCTCCTTCCTTCGTTATATTCAGATCTCCTCTTTGATGCATAATCGAGCTCTTTTATGCTTGAATCAAGCCTTACTCATGAATAATATCAATGACTGTAATACAACCCTAATGATGACCTTCACCTTAGCACGTGTGGGAGGTTTAGGGCTCTTCTAGCCGTCCTAAACCTTCTCTCCACTAGTCACCCTTTTGTGCAAATATTTGTCCTTCAAATAGACCCAAGACTGAATATTTTCCTTGACAAAGAGGGCAGATAGAATGATGCCCTAGCTTCGCATGTGTGGATGAATTCCTTGCGGTTATGGATGACATAATTGACTTCCTTCTTGCTGACTTGCAGCTCCTTGATCTTCAACCTTACTACGCACCCTTAGATTGCCTTCTTCGCATGAGAAAGGTATCGAATTGATGTGGTGAGTGTGTATCCTAATGAGAGTGGAGACCCATATTTATAGTCTTCTTAACGCTGCTCATTAAGTCGACATGTCTTGAGTTTAGGCCGACTTACATGATAATATAGCCAACATGAATTTAATACATTTTTCCCGAAATTACAATGCTATTTTGATCTTGGCTTGGAGGAGATTTAGACTAGTCATTTGACCTTGAACTTGGCGGTGTCATGCCACATGGTTCCGCCCTTGATCTTGGAGACACAAGCTATATATTTTAAAAGTGTAATTAATTACATAAATGATATAAACCTATCACCTAGCCTAGAGCTCTCAAAGGGAGCTATTCCAAATACATTTTGAGCATGAAACCCATGATTCAAATTCACAAAATATTTTGCTAGATACAATTTACATCATTGACAATGGAATGTGTCACTATGAAGACCGATCCTAGTTACACTTTCTTCAACACTCCCTCTTAACCAGGGAGGTATTCATACATACATGGTACTTGGACAATTTTTCAAGTTCACAGAAGAATTCTCATAAGAAGATCGAATTTGCAATCCATTTGTTATAGCATCATTTCAACCAACATTGTTTTCATATAGCAAGGCCTTGACTAATAGCTCTATCTCTTAGATCAGAGCACAATATTGGCGAGACCATTGATTGATAGACACGCATCATCATTGTCTCTCGTAGGGTCATACCTACCCAGGTGTTCTCTGAGTATGCCCTACTAAGTCTATTCTCATCTTGGGTTCCCAACCCTCAAGAATATTGGTCCTCTTGCCCATTCTTATCTTGGATGCCCTACCACATCCTTAAAGAGTGTCGGATGCCAGATGATTACAAATCCTCCATTCTTTCTTCCAAACTGAATAGAAGAATGTCATGTCTAACTCTCCCTCTTAACCAGGGATGAGTTCCAAGTTTCTCTTTACTCAGAAACTTACTGGGTTCCCAACCCTCAAGAATATTGGTCCTCTTGCCCACTCTTATCTTGGATGCCCTACCACATCCTCAAAAGAGTCGGATGCGAGATGATTACACAATCCTCCATTCTTTCTTCCAAACTGCAGACAAGAATGTTATGTCTAACTCTCCCTCTTAAATAGGGATGAGTTCGAAGTTTCTCTTTACTCAGAAACTTATTCATGTTCCTTTACTCATAGGAACCTTCTAGAGCTCCCTCTTAAACTGGGACTCTATCATCAGTGTGTTATAGGGTCTTCTAGCTGATTAATGGTTCAACACCTTGATGTGATCAATTTCTTCATATGTAGGGTTCAGCCATCCATCACCTTCCTCCATCATGTCATTCCTTCTTTCGTGGAGAGTATCCTCGTTGGATTTACATCTGGGGCTTTCTTCATAGGGCCATCTATCTCCACCTTTCTTTCAACGATGATTGCTCTAGATCACAAGGTACATAGTTATGACATCTTTCACAACCTTTCTTAACATGGCCCTGCACACATATCCAAACTTCTTCTAGTAGGTATCGACACCTTGCATACATGTTGACACATGTCCCATTGATATCTATAGTCAAGGGTCTTCATCTTTTCAGACTTCTAACAGAGTCTCCATATCTTTCTGGGAGATTTTCTTGTCAAATCTTCTTGGTTCTTTGGAGGTTGATTGCCTTCATCATGGTTGCATGTTTCACGATCTCTACCATCCTCACATTTTTTTATTCCCAAGAGATTCCAATCAAATTCCTTAATTATAGTCAACTACCTCATACTCCATATGAGGACATATTATGTTGATTTCATTTTTAGACCTTTTAGAGGAGGATATCCTTTTTTCCTCTCTTGATCATGCTTGATCCATGCGACCTGCAACCATATGACACGATATTATAATATTAAACAAAAGTGTACATACCTCATTTGTCTTGAATCATACTTATGATTCTTGCAGCGGACTTCTTGAGAGATCTCTGACCTGCAACAATGTTGACTTGATCCTTACAGGTTCTCTTGGTACCATCGTTCTGCCCTGGATTCTTTACTAAGGGTATTTTCCTGTAAAAATTCTTCAAAGATTCGGAGTACCAAAGTGTTCTCATCTTAGAATTTACTACACATAGCAATTTGATTTCTTCCTAGAATCGTTACATAAAGAAATACAATATACATTTATCATATCCATTAACAGTATTTCAAGAGGATTCAACTTATCCTCGTTCAACAATTGTTCATCCATGGATGGTACAAAATACGTAATCAATTCATTCTTTAAAAGAGTTACTTAGACAACACATAAGAATGTTCATGAATCACAACATGTCACTAAATGCTATGCAATCTGCTAACTAAGACCTATGAAAGAAAACAGGAGGTGATCTTTTAATCATAGTAAAGATCCTGTGGCTCCTCCTTCTTCAACTTCTTTTCATTGTCTTGAATTTTCCGAGCAACATGAGCTACTTCATGTTTCCTCTTGCCATTCTTCTTTCGCTTGGGACAATCTCTTCGGTAGTGTTCATGTTTGTGACATTCAAAGCATTAAATCTTTGACATGTCTTTCTTGGGATGTTGCTGATGACGAGGACTCTCAAACTTTTCGAACTTTCCTTCTCTCTTGAATCTGGCAGCAAATACTTGCTCCTTGAATCCAACTGCAACATCTTCTTTGGCCTTTAATCTGGCTTCTTCTACTTTGCATATTGCTCACAGATTATTGAGTGAAGATGCCTCCTTTTTAGCCCATATGTTGGTTGTAAAGTTTCCCCACTCCTCAAGTAGTGTGTTCAGCACTATCGTGGTCATCTCTTGATCAGACATGATTTCTCCTCGTTCCTGCAACTGATCTCTTATTTCATAGACCCTTATGAAGTATGGAGCTATACCTTCTTCTTTGTTGATCTTCATCTTGTATAATTCATTCCTTAGAGAGATGCCTTCTCTTGCAGTGCTGCCAGAGAATAGATCTATCAATTTGTCATAGATTTACTTGGCTGTTTCAAGCTTGGCTACATAAGGGATCAGAAAGTCCTTCATAGATTCTATGAGAATCTTTTGAGCTCTCACTTTGTTCTTGTTATGCTTAGCCAATTCTTGACTATCAGTAGAAGCACCAATTTTCTTTTGTACATAATCAATAACCTCTTGCTCTTTCAAATTGAGATCAATTCTCTTCTTCCAAGCAAGGAAGTTGGCAATTCCAACAACTTATTGCTTTCCTTGTAGGAAGACATCTTTTTCAAGATTAGTTTTGCGCAAATAAATAAGATATTTACTTGATGTGATGATCCATAAAGCTTGAATATTGATGGCTGCCTTGTGTGAGCTTGAGGAAGCTTGACTATCCTTGAGGATCTGCTCTTCAGCTGAAATAAGAAGATTCTTGATAACTTGCTCTGATAGATCTGCCCGAATGATGGATCTTGTCTTTTCTTTAATAGATCTCGGAGTTTCAGAATTTGGATATGAATCTAGCTTTGCCTTCAATTTCAACTGCCTTGCCTCTTCTTCAGTGTTCTTTATCAACCCTTCCTTGATGTGCTACCATCCCTCTGATACCATGTTGAGAAATTTGAGGGCTTGATATGTTTATCATTTCTCTTTCTCTTAGATTAATGCTTGTGAAGTATTTTTATCTTTTCCTTATTCAAGCAAGAATTTTCATATATGTATGAGTGTTAACTTCATCAACCAGCTATCGTGCATAATAATCAAAAGAACATTAACACAAGATATAGGCAGCAACTAGGGCAAAAACCTTTCCAAACCGGAGAGAAAAACCTACGGTAATTCTTCTTATAGAATCGTCACTTGACAAAATTTCCAAGACCAATACAAAGACCCTTTGAACAAAGTGTCTCCAAGATCAAGGCTAGAAACTTCTGTTGTTGCTGTCTCTTAATTTGCTGCACAATAGATCAGATTTGCAACTTGTAGATGGTAGAATCAACTTCCTTCTCCTTTCCTTCTTCCTCCTATCTCCACTTGCATAAAAGAGATCACTTGTCAAGCTATTGTCTTTAGGACTTCCCTTTAGGCAAGATAATGTGATTCCTTGACTTGAGTTGTTCAGCTGACCTGACTATAGTCCTAAAGCTGTCACTGGATTGCTCACGTGAGGGTGAGCTACAAGTACTTGTAGCCTCCTCCTTCCTTCGTCATATTCGGATCTCCTCTTTGATGCATAACCGAGCTCTTTTATCCTTTAATCAAGCCTTACTCATGAAGAATATCAGTCACTGTAATACAACCCTAATAATGACCTGCACCTTCGCATGTGTGGGAGGTTTAGGGCTCTTCTAGCACTCCTAAACCTTCGCTCCACTAGTCACCCTTCTTTGCACAGATCCGCTCTTCAAATAGACCCAAGATCGAATATTTTCCTTGACAAAGAGGGAAGATAGAATGATGCCCTAGCTTCGCATGTGTGGATGAATTCCCTGCGACTATGGATGACATAATTGACTTCCTTCTTGGTGACGTGATGCTCCTTGATCTTCACCCTTACTTCACACCCTTAGACTGTCTACTTCGCATGAGAAAGGTACCGAATTGATGTGGTGAGTGTGTGTCCTAATGAGGGAGGAGAGACCCATATTTATAGTCTTCTTAACGCTACTCATTAGGCCAACATGTCTTGAGTTTAGGCCAACTTACATGATGATATAGCCGACATGAATATAATACATTTTTGCTGGAATTACAGTGCTATTTTGATCTTCGCTTGGAGGACATTTAGACTAGTCATTTGACCTTGAACTTGGAGGTGTCATGCCACATGGTTCTGCCCTTGATCTTGGAGACACAAGCTATATATTTTACAAGTGTAATTAATTACATCAATGATACAAACCTATCACCTAGCTTAGAGCTCTCAATAGGAGCTACTCCAAATACATTTTGAGCATGAAACCCATGACTCAAATTCACAAAATATTTTGCTAGATACAATTTACATCATTGACAATGGAATGTGTCATTATGAAGACTGATCTTAGTTACACTTTCCTCAACACTCCCTCTTAAGTAGGGAGGTATTCATACATACATGGCTCTTGGATACTTTTTCAAGTTCACATAAGAAGATCGGATTTGCAATCCATCTGTTGTAACATCATTTCAACCAACATTGTTTTCATATTGCAAGGCCTTGACTAATAGCACTATCCCTTAGATCAAAGCACAATGTTGGCGAGATCAATGACTAATAGATACACATCATCCTTGTGTCTCTTATGGCAATACCCCCCCGGGTGTTCTTCGAGTATGCCCTACTAGGACTACTCTCATCTTGGGTTCCTAAGCCTCAAGAATATTGGTCCTCTTGCCCACTCTTATCTTGGATGCCCTACCACATCCTCAAAAGAGTGTCGGGTGCCAAATGATTACACAATCCTCTATTCTTTCTTCCAAACTGAAGACAAGAATGTCGTGTCTAACTCTCCCTCTTAACCAAGGATGAATTCCAAGTTTCTCTTTACTCAGAAACTTACTCATGTTCCTTTACTCATAGGAACTTTCCAGAGCTCCCTCTTAAGCAAGGACTCTATCATTAATACTTTATAGCTAAGTTGCACGAAACGGGGAAATGGGTACGAGTTTCCGAAACGGGCATGGGTACGAAACGTGACCCCCCCAAATTTAGGGAAATGGGGAAACACAACACATATATATATATATATATAGAAATGGGTACGAGTTTCCGAAACGGGCATGGGTACGAAACGTGACCCCCCCAAATTTAGGGAAATGGGGAAACACAACACACACACACACACACATATATATATGTGTGTGTGTGTGTGTGTTGTGTTTCCCCATTTCCCTAAATTTGGGGGGGTCACGTTTCGTACCCATGCCCGTTTCGGAAACTCGTACCCATTTCCCCGTTTCGTGCAACTTAGCTATAAAGTATTAATGATAGAGTCCTTGTATCGATCTATATATATATATATATACAAGGACTTTTAAGAAATATATGCAATCATAAAGCATATATGATACATTCATAATTTATTACATTATGATTAAATTGTCAATGCATAAACTATAAGTCTCTAAATTTACATCACATTTACTCATGAATGATCCCAAAATCAGCCACGAGAAATTTCTAATTTCTTGTCTTGTGCTTGATTGGGAGTCTCCTCCTACATAGTCGAACGACCTTAGTGCTCTTGATTAAATACAAGTTCCATATCGTAGTATCCTACGTGCTCTTGATTATTGGGAGTGTCCCCTACATAGAGGGCTTGGTTCTCTTGATTAAATACAAGTTCCATACCCTAGTACATGACAAAATCCAATGGAAACATTGCAATCCCCCCAATCCCGAAATCTTGAAAAACAGATAAGTCTGCTGGATTTTGAGTGAGATCTAAAATTCTACTTTCTCCATATGAAATCCAATGAGGGCGAAACTACTCTCAAACATCTTGAGTCATTTCATGGTAATGTTAAAAGTTTAAGTAAAAGGATGAAAATGAAAAATAAAGGGGAACTGCATATCAACACTAGGGCCATAGGCTTGAACATTAGGCTGCCCCACTCAAAAAAATCCTCTTTTTTATAACTTGAGAGGCATCTAGAAGATATTTTAGTCGCCCAAAAAAAAATTAGAAGCGAAAAAATAAAAAAAAATACAAGAAAAAGTCAATTTGGAAGGGGAAACTCCGTCGTACGACCTGGAAATGCATTTCTGGTTTTACTGGCCACATTTCCTCCTTGAGAAATGGGCCAGTACGGCTGGAAACGCGTTTTCAGGCTGTATGGTATGAATTTCGTCGTTTTCGTTTCGTGTCCGGCCGAAAACGGACCCTTCTCCAACGTTTCTTGTAACTAAGCTTTATAGGGTCTTCTAGCTGATTGATGATTCAAAACCTTGATGTCATCAATTTCTTCATATGTAGGGTTCAACCATCCATCACTTTCCTCGATCATGTCATTCTTTCTTTCATGTAAAGTATCCTCCTTGGATTTATATCCGGGGCTTTCTTCATAGGGCCATCTATGTCCACCTTTATTTCAGTGGTGATTGCTCTAGATCACAAGGTACATAGTTGTGACATCTTTCAAAACTCTTCTTACCATGGCCCTGCACACATACCCAACTTATCCAAAAAGTTAGAAACCAAAAACAAATCATATATTACCTTTTTGGTGATGGCCTTTTCTAGTGACATCTTCTAGTAGGTATCAACTCCTTGCATACATGTTGACACATCTCCCATAGATATCTGTAGTCAAGGGTCTTCATCTTTTCAGACTTCTAACAGAGTCTCCATATCTTTCTGGGAGATTTCCTTGTCAAATCTTCTTGGTTCTCTAGATGTTGACTGCCTTCTTCATGGTTGCATATTTCATGATCTCTACCATCCTCACATTTTTTATATTCCCAAGAGATTCCAATCAGAGTTCCTTAATTGTAGTCAACTACCTCATACTCCATATGAGGACATATTATGTTGATTTCATTTTTAAAACTTTTAGAGGAGGAGATCCTTTTTTTTTTTTGGCCTATTGATCATGCTTGATCCATGCTAGCATGATCCATGCTACCTGCAACTATATGACATGATATTATAATATTAAACAAAAGTGTACATACCTCATTTGTCTTGAATCATACTATGATTCTTGCAGTGGACTTCTTGAGGGATCTTTGACCTGCAACAGAGTTGACTTGATCCATACAGGTTCTCTTGGTACCATCGTTCTAACCTGGATTCTTTACAGAGGGTATTTGCCTGTAAAAATTCTCCAAAGATTCAGAGAACCAAGGTGTTCTCATCTTAGAATTTCCTACACTTAGCAATTTGATTTCTTCCTAGAATCGGTACATAAAGAAATACAATATACATTAATCATATCCATTAATAGCATTTCCAGAGGATCAACTTATCCTGATTCAACAACTGTTCATCCATGGATGGTACGAAATACATAATCAGTTCATTCTTTAAAAGAGTTACTTAGACAACACATAAGAATGTTCATGAATCACACCATGTCACTAAATGCTATGCAATCTACTAACTAAGACCTAAGTTACCCGGATCCGGATCCAGATTCGGATTTGGATTTGGATACGGATTCATCAGTTTTTTGAAAAGCCAGGATCAGGATACGTGAAGTACAAACAATATAAAATATTTTATAATTTTTTTAAAAATTAAATTTATATGAAAATAAAAAATAAAAATATAAAAATAGAAACATATATTACTTCTTAAATATATAGTTTTTATGTATAATATTTATAGAAATATTTGTTAGATAAATAATATCAGAATTAATATATTATTGATAAATATTAATTAAATTCATGTAAAATAAAAAATTACATTTAAAATTAAAATATAAAACTTTTATATAATACTTTTAAAATAATTATTAATTTAATAATATTAAAATTAATGTATCATACTATTCAAACATTAATTACTATTATTATATTTAAAATAAATGACCATTAAAGTTACTTTATATTTAAATTAAATGACCATTAACCATTATTATGTATTAAATTAAATAATCATTAAAATTACTATATATTTAAATTAAATGACCATTAAAGTTACTTTATGGAACTTACTTTATGAATCTCACTTTTTTACACTTCAAATAAAAATAAAACTTAATTAGAATATCTAAACGGTCGTAGCTTATAATTTATAATATGGTCAACCAAAGAAAAGATTAATGAACTATCGCAACCAACTCCCTTGTTAATTATTAGCTACGCTGCTTTTTCTTTACATTATCACGTGATTTGTACGCTGACTTAGAATTTTGTGGTGACGTCAAAAAGTTTTAGACATGGATAGATGCTAGGCGGATCTGGGCGGATCCGAATCAGCATCCGTCTCTGATACGGGGATCCGTGGATCCAACCATTGGGGCTGACGGATCTTGGTAACATAGACTAAGACCCATGAAAGAAAGCAGGAGGTGATCTTTTAATCATAGCAAAGATCCTGTGGCTCCTCCTCCTTCCACTTCTTTTCATTCTCTTGAACTTCTTGAGTGACACGAGTTGCTTCATGTTTCCTTTTGCCATTCTTCTTTTGCTTGGGACTATCTCTTCGGTAGTGTTCATATTCGTGACATTCAAAGCATTAAATTTTTGACATGTCTTTCTTGGGATGTTGTTGATGACCAGGTCTCTCAAACTTTCTGAACTTTCCTTTTCTCTGGAATCTGGTAGCAAATGCTTGCTCCTTGGATCCAACTGCAATATCTTCTCTGGCTGTTAATCCGACTTCTTCTATTTTGCATATTTCCCACAGATCATTGAGTGAGGATGCCTCCTTTTTAGCCCATATGTTGGGTGTAAAGTTTCCCCACTCAGGTAGTGCATTCAGCACTATCGTGGTCATCTCTTGATCATACAGGGTTTCTCCTCGTTCCTGCAACTGATCTCTTATTTCTGAGACCCTTATGTAGTATGTCGCTATACCTTCTTCTTTGTTGATCTTCATCTTGTATAATTCATTCCTTAGAGAGATCCCTTCTCCTGCAATGCTGACGGAGAATAATCTGTCAATTTGTCATAGATTTCCTTAGCTGTTTCAAGCTTGGCTATATAAGGAATCAGAGAGTCCTTGATAGATTCTATGAGAATCTTTTGAGCTGTCACTTCATTCTTGTTATGCTTAGCCAATTCTTGACTATCAGTAGAAGCAACAATTTTCTTTTGTACATAATCAATAACTTCTTGTTCTTTCAAATTGAGATCAATTCTCTTCTTCCAAGCAAGGAAGTTGGCAACTCCAACTAAACTATTTCTTTCCTTCCAAGAAGTCTTCTTTTTCAAGATTAGTTTTGCTCAAATAAATAAGATACTTACTTGATGTGATGATCCTTGAAGCATGACTTTTGATGGCTGCCTTGTATGAGCTTGAGGAAGCTTGACTATCCTCAAGGATCTGCTCTTCAGCTGAAATAAGAGGATTCTTGATAACTTCCTCTTATAGATCTCTGCCCGAATGATAGATATTGTCTTTTCTTTGATAGATCTTGGAGTTTCATAATGTGGATTTGAGTCTAGCCTTGCCTTCAACTTCAACTGCCTTGTCTCTTCTTCAATGTTCTTTATCAACCCTTCCTTGATGTGTTACCATCCCTTTGATACCATGTTGAGGAATCTGAGGGCTTGATATGTTAATGATTTCTCTCTCTTAGATTACTGCTTGTGAAGTATTTTTATCTTTTCCTTCTTCAAACAAGAATTTTAATATATGTATGAGTGTTAACTTCATCAATCAACTATCTATTAATCTAGGTTGTCATTGATGTCAATATGGTAGTAGCCAGGATGGAAAATATTCTTGAGATGCTACAATGTCATTGATGAAGATGCCAAGTCACTAATGAAGAAGTGCTAAGTGTACCTTGATGATCTAGGAGCTCTTGATGACCAATGTGATGAATGTCCTTACCTTTGATGGTCTTGATGATCTTATGAAGCCATAACCTTAGATGTCCTTACCTCCAATGATCTTGATAATGGAAGACTATACGATGATGATGAAAGACTAGATGCTGCATATGATTGATGACACATCACTATCTTGGGGACATGATGACATTTATGAGCCTAGGAGCCTTGATGAAGAAACCAAACAAAAGTAAGCTCATCCATGAGAAGCCCATCAATGCAAAATGTTGTTGTTTTATATTTCCGCACTAAATAACGACCAGTCACATTAAAAATTATTTTTCGCCTCCTTAGAGGCATAATCTTTCCATGTGACCTACACCATCTTTTAGAGCATAATTTTTTCTTTCCAATGAGCTATTACACAACCCGAAACTCCAAGAGGTTTGAAAGTTATGAATTTTTGAAGTTAATTTATTAAGTCTGGACAGTGAAACGACCTTAACTTGGCCTACTCATGTTGGGCAGCATCAAAGACGCGTCCTTTCATGTTTAGTCAAAAATCACTATAAATATGTCTAAACCTTCATTTTTCACCATGAATTCAGTGAAGATTTCAGAGATAAGGCACAGAGAGGCGCAAGAGTAAACAGAAAGCAGAGGAGATAAAAAAAAAGCATATTGTTTTGGGCAAACACCTTTATACTCCTTTCAAATTCGGAAAAACAAGCACGAAGAATTCGGATCAGATATTGAGGCTAAAGAAGAAGGTTTAGAAAGGAGAAAAATTTGAAGAAGGGTTAATATTTCTATTATGGTCTTGGGTTTCTAAACTATAGGTCTTGTTTTTGGTACCTTACATACTACAACTCTCAAAACTCTCATTCGGTTCTGTTGGAGAAAGGAGTTTGGTCTAGCATACATCACGCAGAATTAGAGACTACAGCCCAGGCCTAAACGTGGAGCACATATCTCAAATCAAGCACAAATGTGGAGTATTCCCTCGGACTTGCCTCAGAATTAATCTTGGACCTATTATCTTCCTCTGTAACTTTGGGCCTGTCACAGACCTAGTTGCAGACTAAATTACAGAGCTGCAGATCTGTCATTTCAAACCTATTCTCTGTCCACAAATCACAGAAATTGCAGCCTTGTTACAAACCTCAACTTGGCCTCTATAGATCTAATTTTCATCCTCAAAGAACTCTGAAATTTTTTCCTCTATGCTACAGATATGAGCCTTTTGAGACGCATATTTCAGACTTCCTGAAGAACTCGATCACCTCAGAGAAGTAGACCTCAGACTTGTGCATATAAAACTGTTGTTCGGACCTACTTTTTGCAGACTTGAACCATCCCAGGACGCTGATCTTTGAGGATTAATTTTGGTCTTTTAAGCTCCTTTTGTTCAAGAGAATTGTGTGAGTCTTTTGGATCTGTGGTGACACTTTGTGGCTACCTTTGTTAAGTCATTCTTGACCACTTTGGAGCAGAAACCTTAGTCACATAAGAGAAGTAAAGTTTTGAACAAAGGAGTCTTGAAGCAGTGAAGTATTTGTAACCCTTGAAAATATTCTTGGGGCAGCTTGTTGAAGACCTTGAAGCATCCTTAAAGAAAGTTTGAAAGAACATTTGAAAAAATTAAATACTTTGTGAAGACATACCTTGGAGCTGACATTTTGAAGGCTCCCATGGAGACATGATGAATTGATTGAAGGCCCTTGTGATGTGACCTTGGAGATTTTGTTTTGGGTATGATGAAGAGCAGTGGTGACACCTTCTATGAGACAAGGTTGTCATTGATGATATGATGTGATGATTAAGTGAAGGGATTGCTGAAGATTGACAAGGCTTGTTGAAGAAGACTTTGGGAGCTGTGAAGAACAACTTAACCTATCTTGACAAAGGAAAGGTAAAGGATTGGTGTCCCTCGAGTTGGTGCTCCTAAACTCGAGGTTGGTGCCTTGGATAAGCTAGGGTCGAAGCCTTAGAGGTCAGATCCTCACTAAAGTCCAAGTAGGTGCTTGGCACATCCCAGATTGGAGCCTAGGTGTTTTCATCAAGGGTTGGAGCCCTACCCATATTGTACTCGATTCATTATAAAGATTATATTTATAAAAGCGTTTACTTCTATTGTTCATTTTTGTGTTCTTAATATAAGTGATCTAACTGGTAAAAGTAACAATTGAAAAGAAATACTGATTCATCCCCCTCAGTATTTCCAACACTATCGTGCCTAATAAACAAAAGAACAATAACACAAGATATAGGCAGCAACCAGAGCAAAAACCTCTCCAAACCTGAGAGGAAAAGCCACGGTAATTCTTTTTATAGAATCTTCGCTTGACAAAATTTCCAAGGCCAATACAAAGACCCTTTGACCAAAGTGTCTCCAAGATCAAGGCTAGAACCTTCTGCTACTGCTGCCCCTTAACTTGCTGCACCATAGATCAGATCTGCAACTTGTAGATGGTAAGATCAACTTCCTTCTACTTTCCTTCTTCCTCCTATCTCCACTTGCATGGAAGAGATCACTTGTCAAGCTGTTGTCTTTAGGACTTTCCTTTAGGCAAGATAAAGTGATCCTTGACTTGAACTGTTCAGGTGACCTGACTGCAGTCCTGAAGTTGTCACTGGATTTCGCATGTGAGGGTGAGCTAGAACTACTTGTAGCCTCCTCCTTCCTTCGTTATATTTGGATCTCCTCTTTGATGCATAACTGAGCTCTTTTATCCTTGAATCAAGCGCTACTCATGAAGAATATCAATGACTGAAATATAACCCTAATGATGACCTGCACCCTCGTACGTGTGGGAGTTTTAGGGCTCTTCTGGCCCTCCTAAATCTTCACTCCACTAGTCACCCTTCTTCGCACAGTTTTGCCCTTCAAATAGACCCAAGACCGAATATTTTCCTTGACAAAGAGGGCAAATAGAATGATGCCCAGCTTCGCACATGTGGATGAATTCCTTGCGGCTATGGATGACATAATTGACTTCCTTCTTGATGACCTGCGGCTCCTTGATCTTCATCCTTACTTCGCACCGTTGGACTGCCTTTTGTGCGTGAGAAAGATACCGAATTGATGTGGTGAGTGTGTGTCCTAATTAGAGAGGAGAGACCCATATCTATAGTCTTCTTAACACTGCTCATTAGGCCGACATGTCTTGAGTTTAGGCCGACTTACATGATGATATAGCCGACATGAATATAGTACTTTTTTGCCGAAATTACAATGCTATTTTGATCTTGGCTTGGAGGAGATTTAGACTAGCCATTTGACCTTGAACTTGGAGGTGTCATGCCTCATGGTTCTGCCCTTGATCTTGGAGACACAAGCTATATATTTTACAAGTGTAATTAATAACATCAATGACACAAACCTATCACCTAGCCTAGAGCTCTCAATGGGAGCTACTCCAAATACATTTTGAGCATAAAATCCATGACTCAAATTCACAAAATATTTTGCTAGATACAATTTACATCGTTGACAATGGAATGTGTCATTATGAAGACCAATCGTAGTTACACTTTCTTCAACACTAGCTAACCTTGTACCCTAACATGTGGCCCAGGGATGCCCCTTTTCATTCCCTACTCCATTCACCTCTTTATCACATGCCATCACCTTTTAAAGGATGTACCTCAGGCATATTATCCCCTTTAAAAGTAGAAAGCACCTAATGGAATACTTGGTTAAACCCCATTTGGAGTTTGGAGACATTAGCACATTCCAAAGCCCATTATGGAGGGGGAGCCATTATGAAGTCCCCACTTCTTGTCTATGCTTTGTAAGCTCTTTTACTCAATTTCCTTGATGACTTGTTGTACTGGAAGACTAGGGGATGCATTGGATCTTATGCGGGATTGTAGGTGGTCTCCATCTTGGGTTTGGTCTCTCTGTACGGGGTTCTAACCCTCTAGAGGGCTACATTGGCACATGTAGGGTGTGTTGAGAGAAATGGGTCTTCGCAACAGTAGACAACACTCCATGGATCGCCAAAGATTTCAGATATTACTCAAGATTCACCTATTGGACGAGGAAGATGAACTTGGCTTACCTTTGCCCAACCTGCCCCACAGTTGTACCATAAACTTGGCAGATGACCTAAGACTTGTATGTTGATGTGGCATCACTTACACCATCACTTGAGCCCTTATAGATGGACTACAGGCATCTTTGATTCACTTGGAGACCCATGAGGTCACTTGTGTGCCCTCACATCCATTTCTTTTGAGTCTAATTCATCATTTTTGGCACTTATGGACTTCACTAACCCGACAACATGCATTATTGCTTATTCAACCTCTTGGGAGGCTTATTATTTTGTTTATGAGGTAGTTTGGTGGGTTTGTCACCAAAAGATAGTTATTTGCACATTATTTTAGTTGATGGGCTTATGTAGGCTCAAATTAGGTAATTCAAACTCATAATGAGTGTATAAATAGGAGAGACATGAATTCATTTGTATCATCACTTGGATTGGATCATATCTTCTTGGGAGATTTTCGCTGTCTTTTGAGGATGAGACTTTTTGGATCAATGGATGAATTTCGATGTTTGGTTATTCTTTTTTGTCTTGGAGCTTCTATGATTGGCATATCTTGGTGATTCGACATATTCTTCTTACATGTAAGTACTATGTCAATGCTATTTTGATTCTTTATTTTGATGTATTCATGATATCGGGATTTTCGCTATTCTAGGGATAATTTGATGCTTTTCTTGGAACGAAATTGTGGAAATTAAATCTCTAAATAGTCCAGGTCCACGAGAGGAATTTGATTTCTAGTCCTGTGGGAATTGGTGTAAATAGAACAGGTCCAAGTCCACCTCGTGGTTACGCTTCACCTGTAGAGTGTCATAATGCTTCTCTTTTTTCTAGGTCTAGCCCCATAAGACACCTAGGGCATCGAATATCTTACAATCTAACCATCCAAATACTTCGATTTTTGCTCCACAACTGTGTTGATGTGTCCTTAAGAAGCCCTCCAAATTTCATTAGATTTCGACGGTGGGATCTTGAGGTATCGCAAGCCCTAGCTCGAATGGATGAGTGAAAATATTTTTAATATTTTTCATTAAATGGGTGAATATGAAAATAACTTGAAATTAATTAAATAAATTTTGGGGTTATTTTCAAGTGGATAAAGAGAAGTAATTTAGGGAAAATGGTTCTCTAATTTATTTCCTAAGATGAAATTGGGTTTTATGTCTAAAAGGCATACTACATTGTGTATTTCTATCATCCTAGTGAAAAATGGCTAGGTGATCACAGTGTGAGGTCTAGTTGGGATTTCATACCGAGGAGACCCCCTTGTGTTGGTAGACTTCTAGCATCCTCAACATTTTAGCACTAGAAGCATGGAAATTAGTGTATGGCTGATAACTCATCACATTCACGTCAAGAACCTTCATTTCAAGGCAGTTATTATCTTAGCCCCACTCCATCACACTTATCCAAGAAAGAAGAATCATCTCCTCGTAGTCTAGAATGCACTTACAAGGTTATTTATGATCAACTCCGAGATATGCCCTATCACTCATTAGTTTTCAAGGGCACTTAGATTAATCATTGTTTCATCCATTGTTCCCCTTAAGTGATAAAGGAAAAACACTTACAAGGTTATTTATGATCAACTCCGGGATATGCCCTATCACTCATTAGTTTTCAAGGGCACTTGGATTAATCATTGTTTCGTCCATTCTTCCCCTTAAGTGATAAAGGAAATAGATAAATTACGGTTGTTCTTTTGTCTCTCTCCCTTGGTTTCCCTTAGGCTAGAAACCTCACTAGGATTCTTGCATTGCCTTTCATTGAAAATTAATTCCTTGATTAGTTTCCCCTCCCTAATTAATTAGGTGAAAGTATATCATTTGTTGCTAAATCCTATCCTCTTGACCTAACCTCGGGTCCACTTGGTCATGTGTGGTCCCATGCACTATCAAGGTTAATTCTTCAAAGATCACTTGGAACCTAAGTTTCCACAAGAATTCTAGGGCTTAGGGATCTCCTTTATAAGACACATACTTAAAACCTAACCCTTGAAATTGTTGCAAACTTGACTAAACAGAAAAGGGGGGGGGGTGAATCAATGTAGTGTATTCATGGACATTAAAATTCTTTTCAGTAATCTCATTATTGAGACATAACATGAGCAACTTAACAAATAATAACCAACATATGAATATGTGATCAACAAGTAATAAGGAAATCAAATGAGATACATGAACACATAATAACAACACACATTGACCCCAGATATATGTGAAAACCCATAAAGGGAGAAAACCATAGTTGTAGGGGAGCCCCCCCCCCCCCCCCTCTCGAACCCGCTACGGGTGGGAGCGGCTTGGGAGCGCGCTCCCTAAATCGCTCCCTGACGGGACGCGATTTTCCGGGAGCGCGCTCCTACCAAAAAATTTCGCTCCCTGCCGATTTCGGGAGTGGCGCCTCCGTCGCTCCCGGAGCGCTTTTTAAAGCCCCTGGAGCGATCGCTCCCGGGCTTTTTCAATAAACGGCTCGGGAGCGGGTCGGCGGGAAAAAAATCCGCGGACCCGAAAATAAAATCAAATTTTATAAATTTTTTTTTTTGTTTTAAAAGCCGTTTGGGCATAAAAACATTTCATTATGAATGTTTGAAGAGGTTGAGGAGGTTGAGGAGCTTGAAGAGCAACAGGTTGGAGCAAGGAGCAATTGCTGAAGAGCAAGTAGCGAGGAGCAAGCCTGCAGAGGTAAGTAACTTAATAATTTAGCTAATCTAGCTAGTTTAATTTGGTTAGGTAGTAATTTAGCGAATTTAATTTAGTCTATTGAGTGTTAAAATTATGAATTTCAATTAAATTAATAAATTAAGTTAATTAATCCCAATAAATTAAATTAATTTGCAGATTGTTGAATGAAAACCCTTCAAACATCAAACACCATGGACTTGACTATATTTCTGGGCATTTTCCTTTTCCTGGTCCCTTTTATGGTTATTATGGTGCTGGAGAGTAGGAAACGGAGGGTGCAAATTGAAAAGGGGGATGAAGAAGCTGGAGAAAGTCAAATTGGTGAAAACCCCGGTGAGGAGGAGCTGGAGGAGGGTGAACAGGACCCTCAAAAAACTAAACAAGACCAAACCCCATTGTGGAAATATGTTCACAAGGCTGAAACAGGGAGAGGGGGTGGAACCACTAAATTTCATTGCCCCCATTGCAACACTGATTACACAGGTTCATACACCCGTGCTAGAAGACACCTCTGCGGGAAAAGGCCATGGGATGGAGAGAAACAAATAGGAATCAAAACTTGTGCAGCGGTGTCAACAACGGATAGAGCCAAATACATAAGGGAGGAGGAAGAAGCCCAATACCAATCAAAAAAATCAAGGGGTTTCTTTGAACCAAGCTCACAATCACAAAGAACTCCTTTAGCATCCTCCCAAGGCAGTGGATATGGAGGCTCAGGGTCATCATCTTTAAGGCGTAGAACCATATCAGAGTTCCTTGATGAGGGGTGTAGGAATGATGTGGATTCAAAGGTTTACAGGTTTCTCTATGCATGTGGGATACCATTCAACGTTCTTCGCTCACCTTATTGGCACGAAATGGTTTCGGCCATAAATGATGCCCCTAAAGGATACAAGAGCCCTGGGTATGACAAGGCAAGAACCGTTGGCCTTGATAATGAAAAAGCAAAAATATCACATTCTTTGAATAGAATGACAAGTGCTTGGACTGAGCATGGGGTGTCCATCGTATCTGATGGATGGACAAATGTAAAAGGCAAGCCATTGATAAGTGTTCTTGCTGTGTCTGTTAATGGTCCAATCTTTCTAACTGCACATGATTACTCAGACAAGTTCAAGACCGCCATCAACATTGCAGAAATGTCATCCAAGTCATCACTGATAATGTTGCTAACAATTCTAGCATAACAATTTTGCGTTGCATGGCATTGTTGATCATCAATGCCAACTCTCAAGGGGTGTGAATATGTGTGTTCGAATTTCGCTAAATTAACCTGTTATCATTGGATTAATAACAACCAAAAGAAAATGCCCATTCTTACAAATATGATGTCTTATTGGTTTAGCAAGTCTTCCTGTATTTTCACTGCTACATCCCAGCGTGCAATCACAATATCCCCTATATATGAATGTGTTAAAATTGGCAACTAGGGCCAAACATCATGTGGGTCATCTTATTTATGGCAGTTGATATTTTTCTTGGGTCCCTCTCATTGAGAGGTGTAGGATTGATCTAAAGATCATCCAATTCCGATAAGTATTCATGGAGTTATGAATTTATTTGTGTTATAAGACAGTTCGTCAAGGTCGGCCAACAACTAAATAACACCTACATGTGCTTAACATTTTAGTATAAAAGGAGATGACTTGAGAGTCATTTCACACACACTTCTCTCCTGATTTCTATCCACTTGCTTTGGGTTTTAGTGGAAGAGAAATCTAGGAGAGGAAGCCCTAGATGTTGGAAGAAAGGAGGCTGCCCTAGCCGCAACAAGGAAGATAGGCGAGTGAGGGTTTGAAGGGACATTGGAGGTCAACTTGAAGTGACCGAGTGCTGGAAGGAGGGTTTATAAACGCTACTAGGAGAAGCCTTCTAGAGGCTGTCTAAGGAAAACCTATACACTGTCTAGCGGGAGGTCTCTACAAGCCCTAGTCGCAGTCCAACAAGTGCCACAAGCTATGCCCTAGACGCAGCCAAGGGGGAGGCCAAATACAAGCCCTAATGGCAAACAGAAAGGGTCAAGGAACAACGTGGGAGAGGGCTACTATAGGAGGCCAAGTTTGGTAAGTATTAAAGCTGAAACTAGGGCTGAGAGGACAGGCTGCTAGGTCGAGTGGAAGAGGAGTAAAACGTTGGCTGTTTGGGCACATTTGGAGGAGGCCGTATGTTACAACAAGGCTGTGTGGTAGGCCGCAAGCCATACCACCACAACAAAGGAATAGCGTGGACTGTTTTGCTGTCATATGTCCTAAGGCAACAACCTAGTGAGGGAGGAGTTCACCTTCAGCTAGCCGCAGTCCTCCAAGGTTTGTTTGGGGTTGCTTGGAGAAGATTAAGGCCACAGGTATATGCTGTTATGCCCTAACCAATTTGACACTAACAATCAACAACAAACACGTTTGGACAAACATGGATGCTGATGTCTATGTATGAGGAATGGTAGATCTATTTTTGATGGCCTATGATGAAGGCTGTCCCATCTTCCATCCTACATAGCAAACATAGTTCCCAAACTGTGAATCAATGCAGTCCATGATAAGATGTGACAACATGGTGACCCATGAAGTTTGAACACATGCTAATAGACATAGTGATAGTGCAACAAGATGCATGGGCAGTAGGACAACAACATGGTACAACAATGGACAACAACATTGTAATGCTACAATGGGACAACAAAAAGCATGGTGCAATAAGAACATTGGGACAACAATATGGTAAGCAAGGTGCAACAAGTACATGGTGGCAAGCTTGGTGCAACAAGCACATTGGGAGAACAATAGTACATGATGCAGTACAATGATGGGTACAGTCATGATTGGTAAAGCATGATGAGATGCAACATAGTAATGATGGGTGCAACATGGTGCAACACAATGAGGTGCAACATGATGATGAGGAGCAACACAATGATAGGTGCCGCATGGTGATGGAGTCACCTGGGAGAATCAGTTGAAGCAACATGTCTTCAACTGAGTTTAGTTACCTCATGTATCATCTACTTAGAGATGATCTATGCTCTTATTTAGATAAGTCAAAGTGTTGACTTCTGTTGTATATGTACTCTCTCTCTCTCTCTCTCTATTGAACTATTGAAGAACATATAAGAAGAATTGATCAAGGGTTTCCCCACATTGGGGTTTGTGCCCGGCTAGCACCACATCTTGTGTCCTCTTGTATTGGCTTGTCTTCTGCGATCTATGTTTAAGTTCTATCTGCAATTTACTTTAATGCTGATGTGATTGCTAATCTGGAAAAGATATTGAGCTAACTGTGAAAATTGAAATAAATTGCTCTAAGCATAGAACATACCTAAAATTAACAGAATGATTATTGATACCCAGACTAATAGCCTTTGAAACGATGAAATTTTGTGTAAAACTCAAGATAAAAAAATGCATCCAACTTCTGACAATACCACAATTGGTATATTTTACCAAACATAATAGGACATTGTAGGAGCCATAAAGAGGTCGACAAAGTCTTTCAAGCTAGTTTGGTTTTATAATATGCATGATGAACAGGAGGAAGGAAATGATCTTCACAAATGCAGGCTTTATAGAGAGTCGAAAACACATAGTGACAACTACCAACAATTTCATCATCCATTCTTATTGATTGTGGATGAGCTAAATCCTTGGATAGAAGCCTTGATATATTGCATGCATGCAACATATATTAGTGAGATTTACTCGATGAAATAGCTGTGAAAAATGCGAGTGGTTGTTCTCAACATGCAAGTGAATGCCACTCAATCCATTTTTCAACATGAATGCAATTTGTTATTTTCCCATCCAACATTGTTGAAGATATTAATGCCAAAAATGAGCCATAGTTTGCTTCTCATACTTTTGATATCTTGATACAGAGAGGCATTGTGCATAAAAGAATTGTTGCAAAGAGCCCATGAGTGTTAATAATGTATAAGGATCGAATCTTAGAGCACATTGCTGGCTATGCAAGCTATTGAATATATAAATACAAGTCACAACAAACCTGTATTGATTATAGCAAGCTGCAAAATATATAACGAGCCTTTACAAATAGAGTGATCACCTATAACGTTGGCAACCTATGTTACCCTTAGCAGACCATAGTGAATGAATTTGAGCCACACAAATGAAGTAGGGTGCTTGCCCCAGAGTATGATCAATCCATAGAAATATATAGTGCGAGTCACAAAACTAGCAAATCATAGTGTGTAATGTGAGCCAACGAATCACACTAGTGAAGGACATAGTGCAAGTCCCATTTGACATATAGTAATGTAGAGAGCATGTAGAAACGTCAAGTAGGGGGGAAAATTGATGAAACTATGAATTTTGGTTGACTTGCTCATTTTATTAGTTGGAAGAATCAACGAATCATTTGAGACTTGTTGGTAGACATAAGCGAAGCCACAATATTTACGTGGCGTGGTCCCATAGTACAATTATTAATAATCAATTCCTTCAAACTAACTGCATAATAGCGCCAATCAAAGAGGAGATTAGGTTGGGCTTCGCTGATGATGGTCAAGTTTATGGTGTGTAGATCCAAGCCACAGGATGAGCTACATGTGATATTCAAACCAAAGAATGCATTGTAATCTTGTTAAGTCAATTACCATGGATATAACTTCGCATCATACCATGGGAGATAATTCGCATCACTAAGCCATCAAGGATAAGCTTTCGATAATTGTGCAACAATCTTTTGGATCAAAGTAACTCGCATTGTACATGAGAATTCATATTTTTGTTGAATGTATCCGGAAGCAAAAGTATTTCGAATCTTTGTCAGATTATTATTAGGCTTAGATCGATTACTTGCATTACTGTTATAGCTTGTATTGCTATTACTGTAGAATCAAGGAGATCCGAATCAAAGAGATAATTCTCATTATAGTTGCCAAGGATTCGTATTACTGCCAGAGGACCATCAAATTGCAAGGTTTTTGCATACAAAGACATCTATATATATATATATATATATATATTATCTCTGAGCACATTATTTAAGCCTATGAAAATTAATATTACATGCCAAAACTAAGTTCAAAATAAGTCTTGACATATTTCCAAATTTAAACTGTCATGACAAGAGGTTGTCATGCAGTTGACAACACACTTGAACGCCTGCCTCCTATTTGATGAAGCATGGCATCAATCTCATCCCCATCTTCCATTTCAAGTTCTTCAGGAGTTTGCTCCCCTCGTAAACGCCTCCCATCAAACAAAAAAACCATGGAGTTAAAATCAACGGACTGCATATCATACTAAACATTCATTAACTTCGTCAGTTGAATACTACATTTGATTTTGCAGAATAATTCATTTCCATCCTGGGCCTTGACCTTGAGATTAATGCGTGCCCCCTGGTCCATGAGCTTCTTCTCTTCCTCCATGCTCATTGCACCAGCAACCGGGTTTCTGCCATTGCCAATGCCAGATATCGCTGATTCTTCTGCTACAACAATTTTTGCATAAAAGGATTGAAAATTCACTCAGATTCGCTAAAATCGGTGGTCGAGATTCAGGTTTGTATCTCGATTTACTTATTTTTCCAGGAAACGTGGGTTCAGGGACTGGGATGGGAACAAGGACAGGGACGGGGACATCATTTTTTGAAACAGGGTGCATGTGTTTGTCGGGGGTATATTATAATTTATATATATAATATGTAAATATTATATTTTATAAATTATAATATATGAATTTGTATATTTTTCAACTTTAAAGAAGAAAACTAAAATATTTATGATTTAAACTTTATATATTTAAACATGCATGTCATTGTACATTCAACATTCACAATGAAATTTCAAAATTTCTAGTTTGATATCAAGTGCAAATTGGAGTTAACATACTAATAAGAATCATGATATATGTCCATTGTCATACTACATTCAAAATTTGCCTTAAGGCATCTCCAAACAAGAACTAGGAAATTTTAAAATACTAAAATAAAAATAGCTAATAGTGAACAATGGCTTCCTCAAGCCATGTCAACAACATCCATTTCATCAACATCTCTCAAATCTTCAGTTAGCATGCTCTCCAGGTAGGAATCACCTCTCATCTTGAGGCTCTTGCTCATCCATAACAACTGGAGGTAGCTCAATAAGGCCATTTGGTTGTATCTCCTCGTCCACACACACATCATCATTTATGTATTAGTCCCATCTCTTGAAAGGACTCTCCTTGTACCCAGGGTCTTTTCGAGATATGAGACGAAGTGTGCAATGAATGTACGCTAAGTTCTCTGCCTTCTTTGAGCCCAACCCATTTCTCTTCACTGAATGGATAAAGGCATAAGTACTCCAATTCCTCTCGCAAGATGAAAGAAATAGCTACTTGGAATATTAGGGGAAGCCCATTAAATTAACTAAAAATTTAAAAATAAAAACTAAAATGAACCCCAAAGAACCCTAAAGAACCCAATTTTGGGGTTCCAAGTACCCATCATTAGGGTTCTCTGTACCTGTCAAGACAAAAGAACCCAATTTTTTTTAATGGAGAACCCGGTTCTTCATTGAAGAACCCGATACTGTACCCGAATTTGGTACTTGGGGATGGTTTCGAGAACCCTATCCTCGGGTTCACGAACTTGTGCAACATAGCCATTTATCTATGATATATAGTGCCACCAACTATGTGTAACGGATTCCCCTGTCCTTCAATTACAACGGATTCCCCTGGCCTGCAGTTATAACGGATTCCCCTGGGCGATAATGCACTGGCTCTGTAAGTGGTAATGCCTATGCAAGCATTCTGAATACATTGAATTTGCCAATATTAACTTGCAATGATTAATGTGACAACACCTCCAATAACTCGTTATGTTGTTATTAACGCGCTGGGTGCAGAATGTATTCATAACGTGCTGGCATAACGTGCAATGGCGTTATTCTCATAAATTGCACCCTCTAGTGTCTCCATACCATTCCATCTGTTGAATTAACGTAGCTCATAAATCCAATGCAGCTCAGAGGTATCGGTCTGCCTGACGTTGCTCAAAGTTATCGCTCTGCCTGACACTGGTCAGAGGTATCATACTATAATGGAACTTAGAAATATAACACTGCTTGCTTCAGAATAATAACGCTCCATGTGTCAATGATAATAATGCTTTGAATGCTCCAGAATAATACAAGAATGCTCGAGAATAATAACACAATCTCCATATCTTCTCCATATCTTTGGAATGTCGCGCATGCAAGACTGTCAAATAAAGGAGGGGGTCTGTTTTGATTGCAATGATGCGATTGGAAATAATACTAAATGCAAGTCATAATACTGGTACCGCCATGTATTGGTCAGTGTTAACATTGCTCCAATTGAAGGTCACCACATTCAGAACATTGCCCATTTGCAACATTTCATTCAAATTTTTTAAAGTGTCAGAAAACCTTCCTTATTTATTAGAACCTACCATGGCAGAGCTATACGAGAGCATATTCAGAATGCAACTTCGTGTTGGCATCTGGTGTAGAATTTCTACGGCTTGATCAATATATCCTTCTTTGACCATGCTTGATATTAGTATACAGTCTCATTGAATATTTCCAAAGCTCTCTTAGGGTCACTAGCTTTGCAAAAACTGTGAACCAATGTGGTAAAAGTTCTAACACCTGACTTATTTTTATTTGTACCCACCATCTCATCCCACAACTTGATTGCTTGTTCAAGCATCTCCTTTATCAGAGAATCCTTTTATAGGTGTATTATAAGTGCAGATGTTGGGGGTCATTTCTGTTCATGCATTTGTCATAAAAGCCCAACCACCTTCTCTACTCTCTTGACATAACAAAGTGCATTAATGGTGATTTTGAAGGTTGTTTTCTGATACGCTGGGCTTCGATGGTTGGCTTTCATTGTTTAGCCTCTCAGATTCAATTTGCACCAACAATTGCCTACGAAGATGGTGAATACCGCGATCTATTAATCTTTTGGAGCACCTTAAAAATGCCTCCTTCAATATCAAGTTGAAATCTCGAGCTGGGTTTTGGGTTTTGCTTCCGCCCTTTCCAAAATGGTAATGGCATCCCTTCATCCTCTTCATCTGTTGACCTTTCAATTCAATTATTCCTCGTTTCCCTGTCTTGTGTATGGAGAGGAAACTAGAAGAGTAGAGATGGATGAGTGTAAATTTTTGGCATGTTCTATGCTTAAGAGTAATTTACTTCAATTTCTTAATTAGCCCAATATCAATATCTAGTTTAGTAATCACATCAACATGATAGTAAAATGCAGATAAAACATAAATATAAGCAGTAGAAGACAAGCCAAGACAACAGGACACAAGATGTGGCACTAGCCAGGGGCAAACCTCAATGTGGGGAAACTCTTGATCAATTCTTGTTACAATCTTTGATAGTTCATCAGAGAGAGGGAGAGATAGTATAAATATATAAATCTGATATTTTATGACAGCAACAACAAACCTTAACTAGCAAAGTCAACGCTAGTCAAACAAGTTAGATTTGACCTCTAAATAAGCTCGGTCAAAGCTCAATCAACTCGGCCTTCAACAACAAGATGTATCAACCCAAAACAGTCTGAGAGTCCTAGTCAAACGTTGGTCAACTGCGGTCAAGCCTGTGGCCAGCCCTAGGATAGTCAATGCTATTTAACGTAGGGTCAAAGTGGCCTTGAAAGCTATGTCCAGAACTGCGGCCTGCCAAGGAGAGGCAGTGTTACCCAATTTGCAAACAAGGAGAGGTCAACGCTGTCCAAAACAACACTTTTGTACCTCGGTCAAACTTGGTTAGCGCTGCCCTAACTAGAATGTGCTCCTTCTTCCTTCGCACGTGTGAGAGATGCTGCCCCAGATCTGCGTACCGAAACAATTGAGGGGAGATAGATGTTAGAGGGTGAGATGTTGAAATAATGCCATGAGGTCTCGTCCTTTTATATGCCACGTTGAGGATGAAGTGGTGTTAAAAACGCCTGTTTTTCTTGCTGGCCAACCTTGACAAATTGTCAATAATATAAATAAATTCATATCTCCATATATACATGTCAGAATCGGATGATCTTTAGATCAATCCGACACCTCTTAGGGAGAGGAATCCAAGAAAAATATCAGCTGCCATAAATAAGGTGACCCATCTGGAGTTTGGCCCTAGTTGCCAATTTTAACACTCCCTCCCAACTAGGGAGAACTCCATCTGCTAATGCATCTGCCAGTTGGTACAATCTATGCCATCGATGCACTTCTCTGCTCTGCTCTGCTAAACTATGAAGAAGAAGAAGTGATTGAGAATGTATGATACCATTCTCTACTGGCCCGGAGTCAGTCCCAGATAAAAGAGTGTCTCATACCATAGTTACTGACCCAAAGTCGGTTCCAATAAAGAGTGTGTCATACCACTCTTACTAACCCGAAATAAGTTCCAATTGATCCTAGATCAATATAATCCTAGCATATGGAGTACGGGAGTACACGATGTGTCCGTCGGTAGTACTATGGTCCCTATCCTCATTTCCCTACGCATTGGCTAGATGAGAGGTACTTCCCATGAGTCCTAGACGACATAGGTAGGATGTCTCAGCAGGAGAAGGATGAACCACTCATCCTGCCTACATGTCGCCATGGGGTGTCACAGGGGAAGGCTGAACCACTCACCCTGTACACATCAAACCACTAGGGGAAGGCTGAACAACTCACCCTATGGTTGCTCATCGCTCCAAGAAGTACCCCAAGCCCACTGGAGCTCCCAGAGCTCAATGTCCATATCATACATGACCCTCGTAATAACATCTCTCCAAGACTCCTAGTCGTTCTCTGAAAGTCAAGAATTTGACCTTTCCTAGGGGCTTTGTTAGAATGTCGGCGATGTGCTCATCAGTGCCAATGTGCTGGAGCGTTATTGCTCCTCGTTGTACCATATCCCTGATAAAGTGGTACCTAATATCGATGTGCCATGAAATACAGGATTCTCTGATAATCAGATCACACTCTGGTTGTCGTAGAGGATGACAGTGGTGTCCAATACGTGTCGAAACAATGTGTTGAAGAGCTTCATCAACTAGACAACTTCACAAGAGGCCATACTCGTAGCTATGTTTTTGGCCTCAGCATTGCTCAAAGCAATCGACTTCTACTTCCCGCTCATTCAAGATATCGAAGCAGAACCCAAAGAGAAGCAACACCCAAAAGTGCTCTTGCGATCCACCACACTGCCAGCCTAGTCAATATCAGAATAACCATGCAACATCATGTCTTCGACAGTGTATCTCAGTGCATGAGTGATTGTGCCCCGAAGATATCTCAGAAGATTCTTAGCACCAATCTAATGTGTTATGAGGCTCAACCATATATTGGCTGAATGTATTAACTACAAAACATATATTCGGATGGGAGTTCACCAAGAACATCAATGCTCCTATGAGTTGATGATACTCAGAAGCATTTCCCGATACACATCTGATAGCACTACCACATAACTTCTTGAATTTAAGTTCCATCATGGTAGTCAAAGGCTTGCAGTCCACCATGCCAAACCTTTCCAATATCTTCACAACATATTTTCCTTGAGATAGGAAAATTTCTCATGGCTTTTTCCAGACCTCCAACCCTAGGAAATAGTGCATCAGTCTTAGGTCCTTCATCTCAAATTCGAAGCCAACTCCCTCTTACATTTGTGAATGAGAGGGTCTGCACCTGTCAGAAAGAGATCGTTCGCATAAAGTACTGGTTTGAGAGGTCTATCATCTTCAACCTTAAAGTAAAGGTTCGGATTGGCTTCATTCCTAGTGAATCTCAACTTCATTAGATAGCTATCAATCCTCTCATACCAACCCTGGGGTGCTTGCTTCAAGCCATAGAGAGCTTTCTTCAACCTACATACATGAAATTCTCGGTCATGAACCTCAAACCCCTTAGGTTGTTGCACATAGACTTCCTCTTTAATCGAACCATGCAAGAAAGCGGTCTTGATATCCATGTGATGTAGGTTCCATCCTTGTGAAGCAGCAAGGGCTATGATCAAGCGGATGGTGGTGTATCGGGCAACAGGTGCAGATATCTCATCATAATCTACACCTTCCTTTTGAGAGAAGCCTCGAGCAACAAAGCGAGCCTTGTACTTTTCTGCACTCCCATCAACTCCATGCTTGATCTTTTAAAGCCATTTAGAGGTGACAACCGATATGTCCTGGGGTCTGGGGATCACATCCCAGACATCATTCTTCATAATAGACTCGTACTCTTCATTCATAGCATCCTTCCAAACTTGATGCTTCACAGCTTCTTCAAATAATGAAGGTTCATTTTGAATGATAGTGCTCATGGCGGTCAAGTATCCTTGATACCTATTTAGCTTCTTGCTTTCACGGAAAGTCCCCCTCGATGCAATATGTCTCTCGGCACCTGCGAGAGTCTCCCTAAGCCATGAGGGCCTCCTCTTGGAGGAGGAGGGTTCTTGAGGAGGAGGATCAATAGGATCAATAGGTTCATCAACATCAGGCATCGTTTCATCTTCTTTTTCACCCTACTTTCTGGTGTTAGCTTCTTTAACCTTCCTTGCTATAGGAAGGTTATCAACCTTGCTAAGAGTGATATCTTAGTCAGAGGTGACATCATGAGTTATCTCAACTTCCCTTTGACCAACCACATAAATTCTATAGCCCTTAGAATTTTCGCTGTAGCCCACAAAGATTCCTTTCTTCCTTGATGCACCCAATTTGCTTCTCTTCTCTTTCGGCACATGAAAATATATGGGACTTCCAAAAATTCTAAAATAATAGCATCGGGTTTCTTACTAGTGAACATTCTTTCGGGAGTCTTGGAGTCCAATGCTTGATGAGGGCATCGATTTTGAACATACACGGTGATAATCGTTGCTTCGACCCATAGAAACTTCGGAAGCCTTTGATCATGAAGCATGGCACGGACAACTTCCATAATAGTGCGATTCTTCCTTTCAGCCACACCATTCTGCTCGGGAGTATATGGCGTTGTGGTCTCCCTCTTAATGCCAGCTTCTCTGCAATAGTCATGGAATTCATTCGATTCATACTCGGTCCCATTATTAATCCTCAATATCAGATTAGAGAGAGCTTCCTTGTACCCGGTGAAGTGCCTTGAGGCACCACTTTGAATTAGCTAATTCCCCAAAGTGTCTGGAGGAGAGGTAGTGGAGAGGGCCAATATAAGATAGTATCCCATTTGCTTATTGTTAACAACATTTGATTCTTCATACCTGGAGTTCCTTGCTTTCTTGGAAGGTTGACCATTTGCATGATGTCCCGTATTCCTTTTTCCTTTGCCATTGAACCCACCATTCCTTTGATTATTGTTGTTGTAGTTGCCCCTTGAATGATTGTGATCATCATCATGTGATGTGTCCCTTCTCCTTTCATAGTGGCCAAACTTATTGCAAGCAAAGCAACGACCTTTCCTTCCACCCTTAGATCTAGGCTTTCCATTGAAATGACCTTTAGACCCAACATTATTTCTCCTTTTGGGATGAGCGGAGAAAGCAATGGGGTTGCCTCTATTAGAAGGCATTTCTTGCTCCACCATTCTTTTTTCTTCTTGAATGCCTCTTGACATCAATTCTTCAAATCCCAGAATTCGACCATTATTGAGAATAGTGGTTCTAAATATATACCACTCCGGTGGGAGCCCTCCAAGGGTAGTGATAGTAAGTTCCCTGTCAGGAATGACTTCTCCAATCAATAGAAGATCATTCTTGATCACAGTGATCCTTAAGAAGTAGGATTGAATATCCTCGTCCCTGCCCTTCTTAATTTGCATCACTAACCTTGAACCAGTGTTTTAAGAAACGACCGAGTCAACATTGACTCGGCCGAGTCAACATTGACTCGGCCGAGTTGGTCCGTTTCAACAGCGTGGGCATCGACTCGGTGAGAAACCTGGTTCGGACGGCCGAGTCAGCAATGACTCGGCCGAAACGGACCGAGTCCGCAATAAAACGGTCGGGTAGCTGGGGAACGGAACCCGGACGCAAGGCACGAAGTTTAACTGTTTTTTTGGGGATTTTAAATTAGTTTTAGGGTTGATTTGGAGTTCAAACAGTTATTTAATATTGCCAATAGATCTTTGGGGTCCATATCCCCCTCCCAAAACCTATTTAACTCACCCAAGAGCTCTCATTCTCTCACAGAAATCTTATGCATTTGAGTGAGAGTCTTCTTTGAGAGTTAGTGAGCAGTTCTTGAGCTTGTTTTGGAGCAGCAGTGAGGAGTCTTGGAGGAGCATTGTAGCTGGAGTGAGGAGCTTCTTGGGCAGCCATTTGGAGCAACATTGAGGAGCTGATTCTTGGAGCAAGCTTGAGGAGGCAGTTTGTGCCTGGAGGTATTTTTTTTCACCTCTATAAATCTGTTTTTGCTTAGTAAATTTGAGGTGCATATCTAGAAAGCTTAGAGATTGTTTTTTGTCAAATAAATGAACATTGAATCAAGGTTTTTTTTTTTTTCATTTTCAGATTGTTTGCTTTCATTCCCT